>JAJONZ010090434.1:0-55722 GCA_029582445.1 Solanum paucissectum
ACTAAGATCGTTGTAAGGGAAGCTGATTGTTAGCTAGGGAAGATCGCTGGTATAGGGTTCTTTTTTATTTCATTGAGAAACAAACTGAAGCGTTTTTTCTTTGTTTTCTTTTCCTTTTAGAATTTTAATGAATTGGTGATTATTTAGGCGGCTAATTTTTTGGTGAAAATATGTTCCCGCCTTCCAATATATTTCTTAAGACCCAATTAGTTTTAATTTGGGACGAGTTACTACTTTTTCTAGAGACCAGATTTAGAACCTTCACAATAACATATGAATTTAAAGACCAAAATAAAATCTCGTCCCAATATATGTACTTTCTGAGACGGGATTATTAACTCGTCCCTAAATATTGGTCTTAAATAAAGTTGTTTCTTGTAGTGTAGATAGTTTTGGAATTCTATTTCTTCTGTTCTTCAATCGATTTGACAATGAGAATAATAGTTCTAGATGTGCTTGGTGGGTTATGATGCCTTTTATGGAAGAAATTATTGTTAAAGTTTACCACCTAACATCCTTATCAACCTTCCTCATAATATAAGTGATTTCATTTTGATGTGTTTGCCTCTTAAAGATGTTGTGAGGATAAACGTCTTATGAAAAATATGGATGTATCATTGTAGTAGTAGACTTTTAAAGTTGACACTTGATAAATCATTTTAGGTAACAAAAAATTATGTAGACTAAAATCCTTTTTGTTTAACAAAGAGATTCTTCAAACATCAACTCTGTAAGTCTACACCAGTGATGCCTCCTTTTCTTCGATAATAAACTTGTCCTCACAACATCTATACAAGGAAAATGCATTAGAATGGCATCAATAACAATATGAGAAATATTGCTACTGAAGAATGTTAGATATTAAACTTTGACAATGCTTTTGTTCCTTATGAGACATCATAAACCACCCAACAGTTGTAGAAAATAAGAAATGATACGAAGTAAAGGATCACCGAACTAGGTGCATAATACTGAAATGATCTCAAAATTATCTAAATGGAATTACTATTCATTTTGTCAACTCAATAAAAGAATAGAATAAATGAAATCCCAAACTATCTTGATAGGAAATAAAGGTGCATTGTAATTGAAATCGTCACTTTTCTTAGTTCTTTGTTGAAGAAGGATATGAAGCACAAACAAGACTTCCCTTTAATCTTAACATTGTCTAACAATTATAACTTCCTGACATTTTGTTGGTGGAATGAGATAAGCACTCATATGTTCTTTGCTTGATACAAAACTTCCCATATCTGAAAATGCAGGTTTGTAGTGTTTTAACTCCTTTCTTTCTTATTTAGTGGTTATTGGTCGTACTTTTTGGATCCTTAGTAATATAAGAGTTGACTTCTTGTTATCTGTCATAGATTTTTGATGAAGATGATAGTGATACTGAAGAATCCCTTGAACTTAAAAGTTTTCCATACATGACATTTAATCACCTTGGAGAAGTTAAGCTAGGAAGCTTTATCGCAAGAACGTCTGAGATATAGTTTATCAACCTTATTTACCAAACTTCCTGGTGTTTGAGAGAATGATAATAGATCCAGAGTTTCTAGGTTAGGAGCTTCTTGACACTAGATTAGAATTTTTCACTAAGATCTCAAAGCTTTCGTGTTTATCACGTAAACAAGAAATTGTCTACATATATTTAAGTAGATCTCGATCTTTTGCTTAGAAGTTTAAATTGAAAAGAGATAAAGAAACATTCATTTAGTATTGTAACTCTTTGTTGTGCCTTGTTGTAATGTCTATTTAAGAACATGAGCATTGCTTGAATGAATGTATTGATTTGTTTGTTGTCATGAAATGTTGTAACACATCGGAATTCTGGAAAAAGGAAAGGTTTCACCTATTTAGCTACTAGTTTTTGTTCTACGGGTCATACATGATTCTACAGACCGCAGAGGGAATCCGTAGGAAGTGGGTCATATTTTGGAAAATTTCAAGTCCCACTAAATCATTCAGGGATTTATTTGGATGATCCGTTGAATGTTCTACAGACAGTAGAAAGGTCCCGTAGAAAGGATCCAAACTTAGTGAAATTTTGAGGTTAAAGTTGAGTTCTACAGTTTGGGTCTACGGACCATAGGAAGTCCTATGGGCTGTATAAAGTTCATGTCGAAGTTGAATGATTTTTATGGTTCCATTACTTGGTCTACGGTTTACCAGTACGGTCTATATGAAGTTCTACGGACCGTGGATCGGTTCCACAGACTGGGTCCAACAGTTACTTTACAGGGTATTTGAGTCTTTTCTTATGTGCTTAAAGCCTAAGATATATTGATTTAATCCTAATTCCTAGCCCTATATAAGGTTTTAAGTTCTAAAACTACCCACTTGAATCCCGAAATTCCCAAATTCCAACCAAACTGACCTCTCCCAATTCTCTAAGGCTCTCAAGAGATTTCTAGTGTTCTTCAAGTCTTTAAGGTTTCCTCATCAATTTATTAGGTCTTAAAGATCTAGATATGTAGGGAGTTCATCAATGGGTTCCATTCACCCATTGAGTTCCAAAAACTTCTCCAATTCAATTTCACTAAATTTGTTAGCTTTTGATTCGATTCCTCTTTGGTTCTATCTGTATGGATTGAATTGTTTGATTTTTATCAAATTATGATTGTTTAGACTCAATTACATATTTTTTCAACAAAATCAATATGAGTCCATGCATTGATCATGATTTTGACTATGAACCTTAATTTGCATGAATTTATGTAGCAGCTACGAAACTATGAATGATGATTTTATGAACATATGATTTAGGTTGCTTTAAGATTGACATCAGTTCAATTGTGAAAGGTTTTCTCACATTAAGGGACCATGGTTTGGTGAATGATTTTCTCACTCATACACGATTAAAGATTTAAGGAGCTATTCTATGATTTTTTAGCTTGGATTAGTAACTTAATTGTGTGTTTCCATGGAGGATGCTATGTTTATGATCTCTCCCTTTAGTACAGGTCGGGTGTCTAATAGCAATCTCTTTGTCCCAAACTATGTGCCCCCGTAGGTTTTTGATGTTGAGCGTAATCAACAACACAACTTCCAATGCAATTGTCTACGATCGTGCAATAGTATAATAACCCAACCAAGGGTTGGGGTCGAGTCCCAAGGGAGTGATTTTGAGAATTAATAGAAAAATAAAATTTAGTTCGAAATAGTCGTAGCTAAAGACATTAACGATTAAAAATATTGTAAATTAAAGGGGGTGACATGAAAGTGTCAAATATCAATTTGGGGGTTTTCACAAGTATAGTAAAAATAGTGAAATGCAATAAAAATCAAGTATGAAGGGAGATTCTTGGGGTGTGACCACAATACAAATTATTCTAGATTATTGGGTACAAGCTTTCGATAGAAAATCTATAAAATAATAGTGACTAGGCTAAGCTTTAAATGGAAATAAGTTCTCTCTCGAGCAACTTACCCCGTTTCGAATAGGTTCCTCTCGGACACCCACTCGCCGCATGAAGACCAGCCTATGCCTTACCCCACTCACTCTCTCGAGCTGAGTGTTAGGATATGGGACTAGGGCTCACCGTCTCGGGCTGAACCTCATGCCGACCCACTCCTTAGGCCATCAGTCTAGTAGACTTGGTTTCGCGACCTCTCTCTCTCGAGCAAACCTAAAATACATGGGTGGACTTGTATTTACAACTGCAAACCTATAAAATTAAACCACAACTAATAGGTGAAATCACCATTAAACTACGTTTAATCTATCAGCAAGCAAGACCCAACAACAATATTAACTCATATTTACTAAATCACACCCCAAGAATGGGGGGTTTTAGCCACACATCAAGAAATATAAATATATACCTTCAATGATGTTGAAATCAAATGGGTATAGAGAAATAAGTCTTGATTTGAGCAAACAAATAAGAATCCAAGAGACCCACTTCCAAATTGTAAGATTTGAAACCCTTTTCTTCTTCAAGTCTTCAAACCCTTACAAACCTAGAGCAAACAATAAAAAGTACTAAAATTATATTAATAGTTTATATTGAAAATTTGATACTAAAAATCAGATCTCTCAACGAGTATTTATTGTTTTCAAAAATTTGTGCTGCAGCGGATCATTCGACGACATTAATCGGAATAGCCGATCAACTTAGGGATTCGCCCTTAGGTGCAGTTCATCGTCGTCTTGCACCATCCTTCGAAATCATCATTCTCTGTGTCATTGGGCGACATAGTACTGCTTCGCGGAACTCCTTGGTGATGCACCGACTGCTTCCTTCTACCGCCGATTTGATCCTTTCCTTCAGGGCTCAGCACACTGGAACAAAAGCCGAAGTGAGACCATTAGGCGACTCGCCAAGTTGACTCGACAATCCTTAGGTCCTTATTTTGTTGTTCTTTTCAGCCCCTTTTCGTTCCTTTTTGCGACGCAGTGTCCATGCTTTCCTTCAAACTTCAAATACCTGGAACTTAAGGGTTTTCATTAGATATTGAGATAAAATAAGCATTTGAGGACACAATTTCTATTAAATTATAGCCCTAAATGAGTCCAATTTGTGGACTCATCAACACCCCCAACTTAAAATTTTGCTTGTCTTCAAGCAAACTCAAGTTCAGCTGTTCAAAAAGGATGTCTAAAATAATGCTACACAAGACTCAATTATGAATGTACACAACAAGACTTCAAACTACTTATGTGAATATTCAATTGTTTACTCAAAGATTCAAGTTGTGACACACCATTACCAAAGATTCTCATGTTCACAATATTTTCTAGTAATGCAAGTTCAAGCTCAACGAAAATATCTAAATGCCTTCACACAAAGAATGATTCCATATTCACACACAGAGGCTAATCAATTTAAGATCAGGAATCTGATGCAACGCTCACACTCAAAAAGAGGAACACAAGCATATTTTCACCCATAGGTTTGCCCTTATTTTCCAATCGACTTTTGGTTCGGCATAATCAAGATCAGAAAGGTCTTTTCAAGGCTTGTAATGGGGCTGCGTGCAAAGGTATGGTCATTTAGGTTCAGTGACTTCTTCATCCTTGTGAGACGTGGTGTTCTCAAAACGTCCTCTTCCCTTCCCTTATCACTTTTTCTTCTAGTGCTTCTAAGTCATCCTTTTATTCACTCTCCATGTATTACTTGGGAACCCAATTCCTTTTGCACTTTTATTCCACAATTATTTTTTTTTCATTCTTTTCTCTCTTCTTTTTTTATGGAGGGTTTCCATTATGTTTTGCAATACCATGGGTTAGAGAGACTTTTTCTTGCACTTCTTGACTTCTTCTTTTCCTTTTCACCACACCCCCAACTTAGGTTTTTGTCCTAAGTTGGCTATTCACTAAACCACAAATCAATAGGATTATAGGTAGTGGATCAAGTAAGGTCTAGGGTTCATCAAGTTTCTTTTTTCCAAAGAAAGGTAAGGCTCAAGGGGTGTTCAAAAGAGTTTCACATGCTCATGGGTAGGCCACAAAAGAGGTATATGTCAAATTTGGCTCACACTCTTTAAAATTGCCTAAGATAATCTCAAGAGCACACGTTTCTAATTCAATCAGACTAACGAGGAAAATTCTAGGTTTATTCATGCATGGTTCAAAGTAAGCTAATCACACAAGGCATCGACACTTAAGTCAAACAAGACTACACACTTTCGCTAGTGTGAAACGGTCATTACAAGAGAATCAATTCGATAAATGGCTAATCACAACAAGATACAGATAATTCATATATTGTCTATGCAACTTCGTTTGGTCTCATCGTAGCCGCGAATTCATGTTCGTTCGGTTGAGAGCACTATTTAAGTCATCGGTATTGATCAGAATCGACACTTAAATTTTGCAAAAGAACAACCACTTTCAACACACGAGAGGTGGCAAAAAATTTCAGAAAAATTTAAAAATTTCCGGAAGGGTCAAAATCATTTTTGTAATTTAAAACAAAAGGGAGCCATAAGCTCAAACATCCACAAAAAGTAATGTAAACACAATTTTAAATAGAACTGCCCAAATATATACAAAACAACACGAATGTCAACACAAAAGGTATGGGTCTCACCCCACCACAATTAAAAGCAATTTGTCCTCAAATGCAATTAAAATAAAGTATCCATAAGGTAAAATCAAGAAAGATAGAGAGGGATGTAAAGAGGAGATCATGTCTAAGCGGTCGCTCCATCTGTCTGGGCATCAATGTCCATAGTGTTGTTAGTCTGCTTCAGGTTCTCTTTTTATTTTTTCTCTCTACTTCAACTTCTGAATGGATTTTTACCTCAACCATATTATCCAAATCATGTGCTGCTTTGAAGGCATGTATCGCGTTGACAAACCCTCGAGCCCATGAAAGGACAACATGGTCAATATGATTCCTCCTACTGGAACCTACTTCCTTGCTCTCACTCTTGTCAGTTCTTCTGAATTGTTGTGCTCTTATGTGTCTGGGTGGCATGTTCCTTCCTGCAACTTTTGGTCAGGCCATGTCTGCAAAGTCTTTGAGATAATGTTACAGCATATTTGACAACCAAACAAAGACTTTCATCTGCAGAAAAACTAGATAATCCATTCGGCGTGCCGCCAAATACATTCGGCGTGCCGCCAAATACATTCGGCGAGCCACAGACAATCCGCCGAAGGTCACAGTGTGCAAGGAGTTAGAGGTGCAGACAAAGGGCGATTAAGGTGTCATTCGGCGAGTCGCCGAGTGCACCTAGCAATCCCGTGCTTCTCGCTGAAAGTTACAGCAACCACAACAAATAGTGCATGATGGTAAGGGCGAGATGGGGTACTTAGGCGATCCGCGGAGTGGTTCGGCGAGCTCATCACAGCTCGCCGAATCACCTATCGTGCTTATTTTTTACCTAACTATTTGAAATTGGCCCTGCAACCCCCGAAAATACAATTTAAGCACAAATATCACAAATTTAACGAAGACCCATAACATACAAATACCACCCAACACACATTAACTAGACTAGATACACTGAAGAGCAGGATTTCACTGTTTAAGCAAAGTTATCGAATAACAATCGACACTTAACCAATTCTATCCAATCAGGGAGGTTCAGCAGATCTTAACAATGCCAAAGAGTGTGCAAATGAGTATAATGCTGACAAAATCATTTTGAGTATTAAGAAGCTAATCTTTTGTACTGATTGAAATGCTATCGATAAGTTGGACAACAATGCAATCCAAATCCGTGCACAAATCAATGAAATGAAATACTCAAAAGTGCAAGAAATATAAAAACTAGAGTGCTGATGTGAATTTGGACAGATGAAAAGTGAGGGTAAGTGAATGAAGTTGAAACTTCTAAACCTTTGGCTTTCAAAGACCGTCCAATTATTGCCCACTCGGCGACATTAGTCAAGCTCGCCTACTCACTCGACGGAGCTCTGATTGTTTAGTTTCTTCGCCGAAATTTATAGAACCTACGGTTTACGGGGGTCTAATCGAGGGTTTCCATTGTGATCGCCAATATAGTCGGCGATTCACCAATAATTTCCAAAGCTCATTGAGTTTTACAGACTCCAATGTTGACGATGTCTTGAGTCAAACGGCGGATAAGATCGGATTCGCCGACCCTTTCGGTGAATCACCAACTGAATCTATTGCTCACCAATCTGCACTTTTCGTTCTCTCTCCACACGTCCATCTGCACAATCAACACACCATTATTTTATCAAAGCAAAAGAAAACAACAAATGGTTTTGGGTTGCCTTCCAAACAACGCCTTAGTTAACGTCGTGGCACGACACAAGTTCTCTTTTAAACCTCATTATTGGGGTTAGCCACGGTATCACTAGGCAAACCCCCTGGCTGTCTCAAATTTAGGTGCGACGAGATATGACCCATCTGGGTCTCTAACTGCTTGATTGAAACTGAATGAGAAGTAACGGTGTGGCTAAGGGTAGACAAATCTTCTTTCATGCCTTTTAGCATTTTGTCTGACCCTTCAATTTTGTTGAGGATGCATAAGAACATATCCTCAGACCTACCAGTGTCCGAATCCTTTGGCCTCTAGCGCTAATTGGGAGGCACGTATCTATCTTTCTCCGCATCCTTCCAATTTGGATTACGGTCCCTCCATTCACGATCACGGTCCATCCAACCTTCGTCTCTAGCCCAACCTTAGTTACGACCCTGCCTTGGGTAATTTGAGCGGTTGCCACCGCCCTGGTTGGCTAGAAAATTTACCTCCTCATTATACAAGTCTTTAAACTTCATCTCCTTAGGATTAGCACCCCCGACCCCCATAGCGTTGACACCACGGGCACCGGCTCCCATGATATTTTTCGATAAAATATCAAGATGCATCATGATTTTGGCCATGTTCTGATCTCTCTCATTATATTTTTCAATCTGCTCCTTGGATAGCTTGGAGAAACTTGGTCCTCACGAGTGTACCATGATCTGTTGATGGTTGTCATACCATCTAAAAGTTGTGCTGCTACTGCATATGGCTGCTGCATTAAGCCTCCCAGCGAGAGTTGGTCAGCGACGCCTTTGTTCATCGAGTCAAAGCTCCGGTAGAAGTATTGAAGTAGCATGTTATCAGGCAAACCATGGGTTGGGCATTGGAGCACCAATTTTTTTAACCGAAGCCAGGTTTCATGCAGAGGCTCTCCATCTAGACGTTTAAAGATCTGGATGCTATCCCATAGTGATATCATCTTTGAGGGAGGGAAGAATCGCACTTGAAATGTGGTCACCAACTCCTCCCAAGAAGTGATGGATTCACGTGGTAGCTCGGCTAGCCACTTGCAAGCCTCTCCCATCAACGAGAAAGGGAATAGCCTTAACCGGACTGACTCTTGAGAGATTTTTTTGAACGAGAATGGTCCACACACATCTACAAAGTTTCGAAGATGCTCGTGAGGATCCTCATGAGCTAGTCCGCTGAAAAGTCCCTTCAGTTGCAAGAGTTGCAACATGTTGCTTGTTATGTGGAACACTGCATTTCCCTCGGCTGAAGGTAAACGGATGGCTCCAATACCTCCCATGAGATGGGTGCCATTAATGTTGGGCTCTTGGACATTGTTGAGGTTTCCGATGTCGTCTTGGTGGCCTACCTGGCTACTGTTGCTACCATTTACACTCATGCTTTCTGAAATATTCACACCGCAAACAAACAAAACTAAAAATTAGGTAAGTAGACTACACTAAGAAGAACATAAATTCTACTAATCTAAAAATTCTCAAATAACACCACTCCCCGGCAGCGGTGCCATTTTGATGTTGAGCGTAATCAACGACACAATTTCCAATGCAAGTGTCTACGATCATGCAATAGTATAATAACCCAACCAAGGGTTGGGGTTGAGTCCCAAGGAAGTGGTTTCGAGAATTAATAGAAAAATAAAATTTAGTTCTAACAAGTCATAGCTAAAGACATTAACGATTAAAAACATTGTAAATTAAAGGGGGTGACACGATAGTGTCAAATATCAATTTGAGGGTTTTCACAAGTATAGTAAAAACAGTGAAATGCAATAAAAATCAAGTATGATGGGAGATTCTTGGGGTGTGACCGCATTACAAATTAATCTAGATTATTGGGTACACGCTTTCGATAGAAAATCTATAGAATAATAGTGACTAGGCTAAGCTTTAAATAGAAATAAGTTCTCTATCGAGCAACTTACCCCGTTTCGAATGGGTTCCTCTTGGACACTCACTCGCCGCATGAAGACCAGCCTACGCCTTACCCCACTCAGTCTCTCGAGATGAGTGTTAGGATATAGGGCTAGGGCTCACCCTCTCGGGCTGAACCTCATGTCGACCCACTCCTTAGGCCATCAGTGTAGCAGTCTTGGTTTCACGACCTCTCTCTTGAGCAAGCCGAAAACACATGGGTGGACTTGTATTTTCAACTACAAACCCATTAAATTAAACCACAACTACTTGGTGATATAACCATTAAACTATATTTAATCTATTAGCAAGCAAGACCCAACAACAATATTAACTCATATTTACTAAATCACACCCCAAGAATGGGGGTTTTTAGCACATCAAGAAATAGAAATGTATACCTTCAATGATGTTGAAATCAAATGGGTATAGAAAAATAAGTCTTGATTTGAGCAAAGAATGAAGAATCCAAGAGACCCACTTCCAAATTGAAAGAGATGAAACCCTTTTCTTCTTCAATTCTTCAAACCCTTACAAACCTAGAGCAAAAAATAAAAAGTACTAAAATTATATTAATAGTTCTATATTGAAAATTTGATACTTAAAATCTGACCTCTCAACGAATATATATAGTTTTCAAAAATTTGTGCTGCAGTGGATCATTCGGCGACATTAGTCGGAATCGCCGATCGACTCGGCGATTCGCCCTTAGGTGCAGTTCATCACCGTCTTGCACCATCCTTCTACATCGTCGTGCTCTGTTTCATTGGGCGACATAGTACTGTTTCACGGAACTCTTTGGCGATGCGCTGACTGCTCCCTTCTTCCACCGATTTGATCCTTTCCTTCAAGGCTCAGCACACTGGAACAAAAGGCAAAGTGAGACCCTTCGGCGACTCGCCAAGTGGACTCGGCGACTCGCCAAGTGGACTCGGCGATCCTCAGGAATTCATTTTGTCAATTTTTTCAGTCCCTTTTTGTTCCTTTTTGCGACGTAGTGTCCATGCATTCCTTCAAACTGCAAATACCTAAAACTTAAGGGTTTTCATAAGATATTGAGATAAAATAAGCATTTGAGGACACAATTACTATTAAAATATAGCCCTAAATGAGTCCAATTTGTGGACTCTTCAGTTTCCTTAAGTGACATAGGTAGTGGATCCACCTAAGCTAGAAGTTAAGGTCCTTTCCTTGACAAGTAAGAACATCTCTTTTGGCTGTGGAAGCAAGACACCGAATTTCATGTTATAGCTCACGTGGTTATGTCCGTTAATAGTATATATCCCATAAAATTCAGTAAGTTACGTTCAAATGTTTTTATGAAGCTTCCTTTATGATTTCAAGTTGTATAGTACATGTTTATAATTATGATTCTTCATTAAAGATTTTACTATGTTTAGCTTTGCCATGAGTATCATGTTTCCAATTATGTCCCCTTATGATCATGATTTCTGTTTTATGCCTATCCCTCACAATTAGTACATTCCATGTACTAAGGCCTACTTGTAACTACATTGTTACACTAATATAGGGTTTAATGAATTCTCTCCCTACGTTCATGGTTAATGAACACCTAGAGATTTAAAGACTTAGTGAGTCCTCATAATTTGAGGACCATGTCGCCTTTATAGCTTTTTTATGTCATTTACTTTTGGATATTGTACGTGGTGTACGAGTTACGTCTTAATGTCATGACCCAAAAAAAGACGTGACAACACTTTTCTATTCCTACCAAGACAAGTCAGTTTCAACCCAATGAAATAAATGAAATGTGGAAAGATAAAGCAAGAACAGGATAACAGTGAATTTTTTTTATATTCATTGTATTAACAGCCCCAAAACTTGGTTGTCATGTGCACAGGTCTCTAATACAAAAGTGTAGAATTGAAATAATTACAAGTCTCAGTCTCTGTTTCTCAAATACAACAAAGCATAAAGAAAAGGAAAAAGAGGGCCCACCGAAACGACAATCAACTACATGTCAAGTCCCTCAACAAGCCTCAGAAAGTGAGAAGAAGAGCAATAACGCAATATCGAGCTCGGAACCTACACAGGAGTAGAAGCAATAGGTGAGTACCAACAACACCGTACCCAAAAAGCAACCTACTAAACAAAGAATCTAGCTAGAAATCAAATACCCCTTTCATCCAAACCGAACCTATTAAAACTACAACCTGCACAGAAATCAGTCCAACATAATAGTTCTACAATACACGACTCACAAGGCTCAGTATATATAGTCGAATAGTCACAATCCAATAACCAACATGAATCAAGTAAGTTAATTTGAAGTCTCAAGTAGATTATTCACACATAACAAGTTCATTAATCACAACTAACAAGTATGTCACACAGAAGCATCAAAATGCATCAAATCATAATAATCAATCTCTCGCGGGAACCAATTCCCATCGGCACAATAGCACTAGTAAGAATCATTTCCTATCGGTTTATATCAAATCACTAGTTGAAACTATTTTCCATTGGATTTATACCAACTACTAGCCGGAACCATTTCCCATCGGCTTTACAACACTTGCCGGAAATGACCTCGGCATCATAATACTTTCCAAAAATGACCTCGGCATCATAAACACTAGCCAGTAATGACCTCGGCATAATAAACACTTGTCGAAAATGACCTCATCACCATAATACTTACCGAAAATGACCTTAGAATCATAACCATCACATGTCTTAGTACGATGCTCAATAAGCAATGCAAACAAGAAATGTCACACCACATTGAAGAGACAACAGTTCGTGCAATTCAAGTCCACATTCATACTATCAAGCATTTCATCAATCAATCAATGAGGTTCACAATAAGACAATTCACATTATCATGATCATCGCATAGCCTTTTCATTTCAACCCCTTTTTATTCATTAAGATTTATGAAGTGGACAATTAACCCATACCTAATCCCCATTACTCCCAACAAACAAAAAACGAAGGAAATACATGAATTCTACTAGAATATAAGTTTAGGATATCACCTGCCTTAAATCAATCAATTAATCACTCCAAGAATTGAGTCTTTCCTTTTCGACCAATGTTCAAAGACACACAATATAAAACAATCAAGTGGTCACAATAAATTCCCGAAAACAACAATACACACATCAATTACTTTGAAAAATGGGTCAATCAACTCAAAACACAATCCCAAAATAAAGGTTTGAATTTGAAATTCTTTATTTGAAAACATTACTCAATGTCTTAGGCACTCATTAGTGAAAATAATTCTGCAAAATAACTTAAATATAATTTCACAATCTCCATTTTAATTTAGAACTTGAGTTCTTGAAAAATCCTTTCCATTTGCCAATCAAAATCCCAAATTCTGAAGTTAGAATTCATAAATAAATAAATGGAATTAAGTATTAGGGTCACAAAAGCTTACCCAAATGATGTAGCACAATAAAACCTTTCAACAATTACCCCCAAGGGTTTCGCAAGATCAAAATAGGAAAATGGGGTTAAACACAAAATTTGTAGACTAAAACACCCTCTCAGATTTCGCAAAATTGACCCAGGCTTGCAAAAGCGAACCTCACAAAATGGAACCTCCCGTAAAAGCGAAGCCCCCTTCGCTTTTGTGAAGCTAGCTTAAGCGAAGAGATCCTCTCTTCTATGAAGGTCATTTAAGCGACATGCCTTCGTAAAAGCGAGGCCTGCAAAAACTAGCAAATATAGTGAAAACAATACATTGAAAGGACCCTCGATATTCATTTGAAACCTTGAGCACACAAACCACATATGAAAATCAATTATACTTGACATTTCAGACTCATTGAAACGTCGAAACACATCTGAGGTTTTCTTGACCCGACATCCGTGAAAACCAAAAGAAACTATCTCAATGCCTAAAAAGGCTAAAATAAGCTCAGGACGTCACAAAAAACAACAAAAACCTCACCTAGGCCTAAAATCATCCCCTGAATCCAACAGAACTCTCAAAATTCTGATTCGAGCATCTTGTCACGATCCAAAAATAGACGTGATGGAACTTGTCTATTTCCACAAAGACAAGTCAGCCTCAACCCAAAAAAAAAGAAGAAATGCAAATATATAAAGCAAGAACAAGAAAAGGCAGAAAAATTATTCATTCTAAAAAATACCTCTAAACCTGGTTGTCACGTGTACAAGCCACTACATTGCATAAAGTGTGAAATTTAATAAATAAATACAAGTCTCAATCTTTGTTTCTCAAATAAAACAAAGCTTTTGGGAAAAATGAAAAGAGGTCCGCCAGGGTGACAATAAGCTACCTCTAAAGTCCTTAAATGAGCCTCAAATATCAAGAGAACAAGAAAAAGATTACACGAGTCCGGGCTCGGAACCCACACAAAAGTTGAAGCAAGGGGTGAGTACCAATAACATGGTACCCAACAAGCAGACTAGAAAACAAGGCATCTAGCTAGAAAATGAATACCTCTTCCACTCCAACCGAACCTTCTCAAACTACAAGCCGCACAAAAATAAACCCAACCTAGCAATTCTACAATACATGGCTCCTAAGGCCCAATATCCATAGTTCAATAGTAACAATCAATAATCAAATGAATCAAGTAAGTGAATCTCAAGGTCAAGTAGTCCAGTTACACGCAACAAGTACATCAATCTCAAGTAACAAGCAAGTAACGCATATGCATCAAATTCACCAAGTCACAATAATCAATCTCTTATCAAAACCATTTCCCATCGGCACAATATCAGTAGCTGAAACCATTCTCGTTGACTCTATATCTAATCACTACTCGGATTTTATTCCCATAGGCTTTATATCACATCACTTGCTGGAATAATTTCCCATCGGCCTTATAAACACTTGCTAGAAATTACTACTTCCAAAGCCACACAATCTATAATATTGAGGTATTCACAATCACTAATCAGAAATAACAATTCTCACATCAATTAAATAAAGAAATACATCAATCGACTTAAGACCCAATTTTAAAGTAGAGATTTGAATCCAGAAAACAATACTTGAAAATGATGTTTAAGGCTTTAGGAACTCATTTGTAAAAACCATTTCAAAAATGAGATCAAACCCACTTCAAAATCACCATTTTACTAAGTTCTTGGGTTCTTGAAGATAACCCCAAATTTCAAATTTTAAAAGCTTGATATGAACACATAAATCCAAAAATACTAATGGGTAGTGGAAGATTAAGAGTTAAGAATCGTTACCCAAAAGTTTTTCTTGAAAAAACTGGTCCAAATCGCCACCCCCAAGCTGCAAATACTCAAAAATGGTTAAATGGGACTTAAACCCCTAAGATGGAAGACAAAAACCCTCTCAAGTGTCGCTTAAACCAGGTTCCACTTAATCGAACCCCGTAAAACCTAGGTATTTCGCTTTCTGAGCAAGGTTACACTTAAGCGAACCTCACCCAAAAGGCTAGTCTCGCTTTTGTGAACCAGGTTCCTCTTAAGCGACAATCGCTAAAGCGAACCAGGTTATGCTTAAGGGAAGTCAGCAACACCACAAACACGAGCCAACACAAAAACATTGAAAGGACCTCCGAGATTCATTTGGAACCCCGTGTACACTAAACACATATTCAAATCAATCATACTCGACGTTCTGGAGTCAATGGATCCGTCAAAACACAAATTCGAAGTCTCCTAGACCCAATGATGTGAGGCCAAAAATATATATTTTAATCATTATGTTCCTCACATTTATTATTTATATCTGTCCTTTTTTAGCATGAATTTTATGGATTGTGCTAAATAGTGTATTTTATTTGTAGGATTAAATTGGTGTAAAGTTGAAGAAGTTTGGAGCTAAAACGAATTAAAGATGAAAGGTTGAATAAGGAAATCAAGCAGACAACTTAATGGATTAAATTGAATATTATATTAATATTTATAAATATTGAAAAGATTGGCAGGATTCAAATGGAATTGCTGGCCTGCAGCCACGTGTAAACCACAAGCCAGTATTCGAATGGAAGTCGGCTACAACAAACGGTTTTTCACGCGGAATTCGATTCCATTTGGTTTTGGATTCCTAATTTTCTTTGGACTCAATTATTTTATTTAGGATTTTCTACATCTATAAATAGTCCATAGAAATAATTATTTGACGAGAGAAAATATAGGGCATCAAGTAGAAAGTCGTCAATACTTTTTAGGGTTCTTTTCTTTTTTTTCTTTCTTTAGAGATTAGTGGCTAAACGCCCTTGTTCTGAGGCTGTAGCTACGAATTGATTGTTGATTATTTAAGGCTTTTTGAATTACTTCTTAGTTGTCATTATAAGTTAGTTCTATATTCTTGTTTTAGTATTTCTTGACTGGTCATCTACAGATAAATCTATTGTCTAATCTTAAAAATGAGAGAGGAGGGGTTAGATAGACCAGAGAATATAGAGAGCTCGATCGACCCATTTGATTGAGATGATTTGTGTTTAGGAGTGACGCCCGAACGAACAACTTGCTTGATTACGAAACATGATGAAATATAAATGCTCACCAGTTAGTCTATTTATCCCCTCTCAACGATGAAGTTAGATAGCTAAATGGAGTAGGCGACTAGAGGTGTGAACCCGACTCATACAATTAACCATGTAAACCAGTAACTTGACAACTAAAATTAGTTCTAAGCCGAGAGTATGATACATGAGATTCAATGCATATTGCAGCCCTGGAATTTTCCAACCATTTTAAGTAATTTTATTATTTTGTTCTTGCATTCTTTTATTTTGGCACTTTTAAATAAATAATTAGACCAGTATAATTTAGTAAAAATAGTTAATTGACAAGTCCTTTGGATTCGATAATCTGGTTCTTTTAAGAGCCACTATATTACTTGCGCGACTGCGTATACTTGTGTGTGCAATTGGGAGCAACAAGTTTTTGGTGCCGCTGCTGGGGACTTAGAAATTAACTATTCTTATAGGTTATACTTGTTCTGTTTATTTATTTATTTATTTGCTTTTTCAAATTAGTTTTTTTTTCAATAATTATTTTTTTCTTTCTTTGAATAATTTGGTACTCTTATTGAGATGAATGATTGGGATAAATCGTGGTTGAGTGATGACTGTCCTTTATGTCATATATGTGGTCGTCAATATATTCATTGGAATGGTTGCCCTAAATCTTATTCCCTTCCCTCAAACCCCTATTATGATTCTTCTGTTATTTGTGATGTTGGTAGGGGCGATGACGTGAAGTATGCAAAACAAGTTTCACTTATGGAATGTACGGACATGTTGGACAAAGTTAATTCAAGAATCACTGCAAAAATATTTGAATGCACAGAAGGGTACAAAATAATCATGAAATTACTAGATGCTCTTGACGCTATTCAATTAGAAATTACAATCCAAGCTGAATTAGAAGAAATTGAAGTCCAGTAAGGAGAAAGTTATGGAGAAACATAAATAGTAAGATAATATTGGATACAAGGACAAACTCAACTTCTAAAACTTGAAGAGTCTATATGTGATGGTCTGACATACATGAAAACCCAACTAATTGAAGGAAGAGTCGAGCTCACACAAGAAATAGATCAATTTGGCTGAGATATTCATGATTTAGAGGCTCACTTGAACAAAAATATTGAGGTGTCTGAAGCCCAATTACCAATAGTTGTGGATGATGACCAACTAATGGAGCAAAAAGAGGAATTTCAACCATTCAACTATACATTATTTCGTAATATCGATGTTGAGAAAGAGTACAAAAGTGAGAATGCTGTAAATTATGTTGCTTTGGAGTTGAGGCATTTTGAATCTCATTCAAAACACTTTTCTATATCATCTAAACTAATGGATAAGTGTATAGATGAGGAACAAGGCCCCTACATCCTAAAGTTTTTTTAGTCCACGTAGACAAAATGACATTCCTCACCTAAGGCTCAAGAAGTGCAAGATGTGATATATATTAGTTGGTTCCTTTATCTTTATACCACCTCCCCTAGAGAGGAGCAGAAACATTGATGCAAAGTTAGGGGTAAAATTCATAAGTTCAAAGTGAAAAGAAAAGTGGTTAACTTACTTGTGTCATGTCGCGACGTTAAATTAGGTGTTTATTGGGAGGCAACCCAATTAGTAGTGTAACTTCTTTTTTTTATTTTTTTTTATTTTTTTAGTGTCAGTTTTTTGTGTGGTTTTTACAGGTTTTGGAGAAGTCTGAGTATCCGAAATTTGGAGCTAAGGAGCACGTTTGAGCTTAAGTGTGGGGTGCGTATGACCCTTGATGAAAATAAAGAGAACATGCTACTAGCTAGGCCTAAAGGCATCAGGGAGTTTTTCTAACCCTTGTTTTAAATTATTTGATGCTTTGGGGACATAGAATCTTTTAAAGTGTGGGGTGGAAGAATGAATTCCTAGTTTTTACTGCTTTATTGAGTCTTTTATTTTTTTAGGATGGGTTCCTAGGCTTTTGTTTTCGGTTCTTTTCCTGAGGATAGTCCCTTTGAACCAAGTGTCTTTTACTTTTTTAGGAATAAGTTTTCTTTTATTTTATTTTTTTTTAGAGAAAAGAAAAGACCCTTTTGAGTGGTGTGATACTTGCTATTTAGGCCTAACTTTTGAGTAGTACTTTCTTGTGAATGCTTGATAAAAAATAAATTACAAACCCCTTGCTCAGGTTGTGACTTTGTATATAGTTTATTTTATTTTGTAGTTTGTTATGATCATGCCTCTCTTAGAAGTGGAATTGATCCATCTTGATTGATACTTGTGCCATGTGTGGTGATATTTTGTTTATTCCATGTTTCGCATCTTAGTCAAGAACTTGCCCTGCATGTTATTGAAGTGAAATAGAAAGTGTTTTTCTGTTTAGATGATAATAGGCTTTCTTTGATTTGTCTGGTAAATTTTAGCCTTTTTAGATATTATATCACTAGTTAGCCTTTTTGAGTCTGTAGTCTTTTGTTGGTAACCATATTTTACCCTTGACTATTTTGTTGAATCTCTAGTTTTTGCATCTGCTTCCTTGAGCATTATAGCATAGACTTATTCTAATTATCAATTCTGAGAAAAAGGGATGGTTGAGTGAAAATGTAATCAATGATAGCTACAAAGTGCTTAAAAAAACCTCTTTGAAAGAATATGATGTGAAAAAAAAAAAGAGATGAACAAAACAAGTTACCTTGATGATGGCTTTGGTCCTTCCAAGGACATTGTGCACCTTAACGCATGTAAAATACGTAAGTTGAGGGTGACTATTATAAATGAAAACTTTTTAAAAAAAATTGAAGCATTCTTGAGATGATTAGAATTACTCGTGAAATAATTGTTGAAGAGAGGGCTGAAAATAAAGAGAAGAAAATAATGGGTGAAAAAGTCTTAAAGTGTAAAGCGCTTAAGAAAATGTAAGTCACTATTATATATTTTTCCTACCGGTCCCCTAGGCTACATTACAGCCCGTTAAAGTCCTATTTGATTCTATTCAAGCATGCTTAATTAGTGGAGATGTACATAATTGACAAGCCTATGGTTCTTTGTGCATACATGTGAATTTTATTTCCAAGTGTGAGTTGTTCATTGATGCTAAGTCCTTAGTTTATATTCAATCTTTTGAATTGAGTGTGTGGACTATTTCTTGTTGTGAGGGCACTTGTTTCATGATGGATAGGTGATTTTATTAACTTTCTTTGATGAGAGTAGGTGAACAAGTTTAAATTTGATGAGTTCAAAGTCTTTCCTTGAGGTTAGGAGGTTAGAGGTTTGTTGTTTATTTGGATGTCTTGCATAATGATTGAGAATTATACTTGATGTTTTGAAATTGTTATATGACCTAATTGTTTGTATTAACCAAAGTGATGACATTCCTTGTAACACCCCTAAATGCTAACAAAGAGTCGCATGTCAATACACCATTGCTTAATTACTACAATATGTTTTATTCTCATTTTGGGAACTTGAAATTTTGTGATATTTGCAATCTTGCTCAACATAATGGTGATCTTAATTTAAGGGATTGTATTGGGGTATTTACGTAATATTCTAATTAGAATTATTTATAACTTGAAAGGGAGGTGAGGGTTATACATATAGGTATATATGTATGCATTTTGGGCAGCCAACTTTTTTTTGGGCAGCCACCTTTCGAGGTAGCTGTACATGTGACTAGACTCACTTTTGAGACTATATTTTGACACCTCTTCTAGTAAAATTCATCTCACCTGAAGTATAAGAACCTTGGAACATTATCTAACCATTTGTTCTTCAAAATCACAAGAGAAAAACTTGGTCCTCTTTGCTGGAATTGGAGACACACCCTTCTTGTTGGTAAGTGACGAAATATGTTTCTAAGCTGGGTAGTGTTTGGTAGTTTATGCATATCTCTTTCTATAGAACTTAGTTTACACTGAATAAATATGATTTGGAAAGCTAATTCGTATACCTACAACTCTTATGTTTATGTAAAACTCTAATTTAGCTTTTATGTATTCTTAATATGGGACGCAACATAGGCCAAGTTCTGTCCAGATTTCGGAATTTGAAATCCTGTATGATCAACTGTTAGTGTTTTGAATATATATTTTTGTACAAAATATATTTTGCGGTGATTCTTGTTTTTTTGCAACCCTAAGAGATGTATCTACATATTTCATGAAGGTTATAAAGTCTAGTTTTTCCGTTTTCCTTTTCAAATCTAAGTTGCGACATGAGGTACTAGGCTGGCCAGAATCACTGTTTTGGGAGAATAGTCGTATTTGTACAGGCTAAGCTTACCTGTGATGATAATCCTGTTTTACTTCGACATTATTGAGCTGATAGGAATTAAAGTAGTTATTTAATTGTATTTTTAAGGTTTTATATCCTCGTGAAAAAGTTGAGGACCTTGAAACGTTGGTTGGTCTACAGTCTGAACTCGCGAAGTTGTGTTGGACTGTTTCTTTGCTAAAGCACTGAGGTTTGTGTATAAATTTGTACTAGCACTCTTTTGTACCTGCTAGTATATCTGGAAGTTTATTTTAGTACCTTGGTTACCTCTTTTCACTTTGCATTGTCATGTTGGTATCATTTAAGACATTAAGGACACTTGTGTAACTCGCCCACTTGCACAAATTGTTTGACCTGGCACTCTTGTTGGGACCTTGTCCTTCTTGTGGCTGTGACTTTGTCACTATTGGCATGCCTCTTGATTCGGATCATTTGCCATCTTGACTCTGGATTTTTAGTCCGTCTTAAGAATGGAAGTTGTCCATTTTAAGTACGAACTAGAAAGCCATTTTTAATATGGTTCTTGGTTCTCTTGATTGTTGGTCTTGACCTTTCTTGATACAGGGCGTCGACCCTTCCTGATACCTTCTTGTGCTTGGTGTGACGACATGATGTATATATTGGGCGAGCCTTGTTATTGAATCTCTTGGAAAATGGTGCTATGAACATTCTTGACATTTGGATCTTTAAATATCGAACTTCATACTCTTTATATTTTGTTTACTTGATTTATTTATTATGTTTCAATTATGCTGCCCATGACTTGAGAAAGGTAGCTTGGTGAATCTGAGGGCTCCGAACCTATAGTATTTACACCACTAAGCTATACGCTTAGTGATAGTTGTTTCTATCGTAGGGAATGTTCGAGAGGATGAATGAAGCTGGCCATTGGAGATGGAGATTTTCAGAGCCTTAAGGAAGATCACATTTGCATATAGGCATCTATATTTTGTATAAACCTTGTACATGATCTATATGTTGTATATTTACATGAAATTTTGAGGGCTAATTTGATCATGTCACCATGGGTTGTAATATAAGTGTGGCTATATATTTTGCTCTTTTTGGGGTGTGTAAACGAAAATCTTGTAATATACTAACTTTACTATTTGTTTTGAATGGTTGTGTGAAGCATGAACCCGCTAATTTGGGTACTCGGAAGTTGGTAACATTCTTTTTATATCAGTTTTAAGTGTGAGGATAATAAATGCAGGAAAATCTCGTAAGTAATTTGCTTAGATTATCTTGGAAGGGATTTTCCACCATAAGTAAAAATTCTACGCAGTTTCGATTTGACACATATCAATGTTTAAATGGGCAAGATGTACATCCATAACTATTTGTTTTTTACCTAATCCCCTACTAGATTTTAAATCAATAGTCCCTACATTCGTCTCTTTTAAATGTCGCAAGTATTAAAGTAGATTCCTTCTTAAGTGGTAGTATCCTTTCAAAAGGGTCGTTACATTCCTTGTATGATTTATTTGTGATGAACTTTAATGTGTGCTCGAGGACGAGCAAAAGTTTAAGTGTGGGGTGTTGATGTGAGGCCAAAAATATATATTTTATTCATTATTTGCTTCACATTTATTATTTATATATGTTCTTTTTGAGCATGAATTTTATGGATTGTGCTTAATAGTATACTTTATTTGTAGGATTAAATTGATGTAAAGTTGAAGAAGTTTGGAGCTAAAACGAATAAAAGTTGAAAGGTTGAAGAAGGAAATCAAACAGGCAGTTTAATGGATTAAATTGAATATTATATTAATATTTATATATATTGAAAAGATTGGATGAATTAAAATTGAATTTCTGGCCTGCAGCCACGTGTCAACCACAAGACAGTATTCGAATGGAAGTCGGCTACAGCAAACGGGTTTTCACGCGGAATTCAATTCCATTTGGTTTTGGATTCCTACTTTACTTTGGACTCAATTATATTATTTAGGATTTTCTACATCTATAAATAGTCCATAGAAATAATTAATTGAGGAGAGAAACACCCTTGTTCTGGGGCTGTAGCTACAAATTGATTGTTGATTATTTAAGGCATTTTGAATTACTTCTTGGTTGTCATTATAAGTTACTTCTATATTCTTGTTTTAGTATTTCTTAACTGGCCATCTAGAGATAATCTATTGTCTAATCTTAAAATTGAGAGAGGAGAGTTAGATAGACCAGAGAATATAGAGAGCTCGATCGACTCATTTGATTGAGGTAATTTGGGTTTAGGAGTGACGCCCGAACGAACATCTTGCTTGGTTACGAAACAGGATGAAATATAAATTCTCGTCAGTTAGTCTATTTATCCCCGCTCAACGATGTAGTTAGATATCTAACTGGAGTAGGCGACAAGAGGTGTGAACCCGACTAATACAATTAACCCTGTAAACTAGAAACTTGACAACTAAAATTAGTTCTAAGCCGAGAATATGATAAATGAGATTTATTGCATGTTGCAGCCCTGGAATTTTCCAACCATTGTTAGTAATTTTATTATTTTGTTCTTGCATTCTTTTCTTTTGGTACTCTTAAATAAATAATTAGACCACTATAATTTTGTAAATATAGTTAATTGACAAGTCCTTTGGGTTCGATAATCTGGTTCTTTTAAGAGCCACTATATTACTTGCGCGACCGCGTACACTTGCGTGTGCAATTAGGAGCAACACCCAACATCCGTGAATACCACAAGAAACTAACTCACCGCCTAAAAAGGTTAAAACAAGCTTGTGATCACTCAAAAACCAACCAAGACCTCACCTAGACGTAAAATCATCACCTGAATACAACAGAACTCTCAGAATTTAGATCCGAGAATTTGAAACGTGAATGTTGACCAAAGTCTATCCAAATACTAAAATTCAACAATTTCACAACTTAGGACATCAAAGTTCAAAACCAACTATTCAAAACTCAATCATAAAAGACTCGGGGTAAATATCGGGAGGGGAAAAATGATAATTTTACAAGGATTACCATAAATGACCGACTGATTTATTACATTATCCACCACTAAATACAATGTTCATACTCCAAGATAAAGCAAAAAAAGTAACTGGAGCTTTGAAAACCTGAGGATATCTAGCACACATATAAGACCCAGTCTCCCAAGTCGCCTCACTGACTGAACGATGCTTTCAATGCACTTTCAATGAAGCACTCTCTTTAATCCTAACCTTCTGGGCCTGCCTATCAAAAAAATTGCTATAGGATCTTCCTCAAAAGATAAGTATGGACTCAACTAGTTGAATTAAGGGAAAGTACATAGGACTCATTTGGCGCGTACTTCTGAAGCATGGAAACAAGAAATACAAGATGCACAGATGACAAGAAAGGTGGCAAGGCTAACTTATAAGCCACTTCTCCCACACGACTCAAAATTTCAAAGGGTCCAATGTATCTAGGGTTAAGTTTTCCCTTCTTTCCGGACCTCATCACACCTTTCATGGGTCGCACTCGGAGCCAAACATGATCACCCTCCAAGAACACTAGGGCTCGAACTCTCCTATCCGTATAACTCTTATGTCGACTCTGGGCTGTCAAAAGTCTACCCCAGATCATACGAACCTACTCCATAGCATCTCTAAGAATGTTTGTATCTAATGAAATCATCTTAGTTGAATCAATCCATACTATCGGAGATCTACACTGTCTGTCATACAACCCCTCAAAAGGGAACATCTAAATACATGAGTGATAACTGCTGTTGTAGGAAAACTCTACTAAGGGAAAATGTCGATCCCATCTAACAACAAAATTAATAACACAAGCTCAGAGTATGTCCTCTAACACCTCAATAATCTGCTTGGACTGACGATCTATCTGAGGATGGAAGATTTTGCTCATATCTAACTATGTACCCAAACCATGCTATAAAGACTTCAAAAAATTGAAAGTGAACAACAAACTTTGACCATAGACAATAGAAACCGGGACTCCATGCAATCGCACAGTCTCACTAATATACTGGTTGGCTAACTTTTCCATCGTACATTTCAACCAAACTAGGAAGAAATTGTTGAACTTGGTCAACCTATCAACAACCACCCAAATGGAGTCATAACCACCCACGATGGTACGTAGTCCCACACCAAAATCCATAGTGATCAACTCCCACTTCCAAGTAGGAATATGCACCCTCTAAGATATATGTCCAGGCTGGTGGTTCTAACACTTGACCTGTTGATAAGTCTAACACCTCGAAACAAAAATCTTCGCTCACGCAACCAATAGTGCAAGCTCTTCATACCACTCAACCAATAGTGCAAGTTCAGGTCATTATACATCCTCACTACACCAAGGTGGATGTAATATCAGGATTTGTCATGCCCTGAGGTTATCCCTGGATGTAAACACGAGACCTAGGATCACGAGTGACCCCAAGCTAACCCTGAGCTGGCATATCTTGGCATACTACGATAAACTAAATAAAGAAATATTGTGCGAAAGCTTAAACATGAGATAAACTGAAAGATGTTGAATACCCAATCTAAGTCTGAATATATAAATATTGAGAAGAATTTAAGATATTGAACTAAAACTCAAATACTAAAGTTGAATCTGTCTATGTCTGAAATGAGCCTCTAACTGACTAGAGATACTGGGATATGCCCCCAGCTAACTCTAGTAAAATGGAAACTAAAATGAATGACTGAAATATAAAGAATCATGTCAATCGTCCTCGAAGAATGAGGACTCACCACAAATACTGCTGAATATGGGTCGGGAACCAATCTACATGTTGACACCCAATTTTGTTCGACCTTTAGCAATTTTAGGAATGCTATTCGATTAAATACGTATTTATTGAAAATATTTTGAGTTTAAAATTTTAATTGATTTTGTCTAAAAATTATTTTAGTATGCATGCTTTATAAAATTATTGTAAATACTATTAAGATATTTCTAAAATTATTAATAAAACTCAAGATAATTATTTTATTTCAAATGTTTTAAAGTTTAAGTGATTTTTATTATGTTATAATATTTGTAGTACTTTAATTGGATAGCATTTCTTTAATTTTCCTCAAATTCATTTAAATGTTAGCCTATTTTATTCTAATCCCTTTCAATTCTAGCGTATTCAATTCCAATTTCATTTCAATAGTAACCACCCTTTCATTTCAATAGTAACCACCCTTTCATTTCAATTCTAGCCAATTTTAGTTGCAATTTTAGCCATTCATTCATTGCAATTATAACCCTTTTTGTCCAAATCTTGAAACATTAGTTTAAATCTCGTCCGTCCATCCTTAAATTAAATCCTGATCGAATCCTATCCCTTCATCTCTTATTAAATCAATGGTTCGGATTAAACCTCCAAAACCTTCCTATTCTAAACAAAATACCCATACCCTAATTCTTCCATTCCTCTCTTCTCCAAAAAATCAGCGCCTCCATCCCCTCCACCATCGCCCTCTCCGGAAAAATCTCCTCTCCTCTCCACCTTCTCTTCCTCTCTCCTCTCCGCCTTCATTTCCTCTCTCCTCTTCTCCCTCGCCCAGTCTCTTTTTCGTCGGGCAGCAGCAACAGGAGCAGTGCTCCGACCAGCGACAACAGCGCCTGGCGAGGCGCATGATAGCAGTAGCGACTGCTCCAAGAAGCCAGACGAAACCACCTGCTCCGACCAGCGACCAGCAGTGCCAGAAGCAGCCTCACGGAATTCCAGTAGCTCCGACCGAGGAAGCAGCAACTCCGTAACAGCAACAGCAGTAAATAGCTCCGATGTTTCTCTGGCAAAAATAACGAACAGCCAGCCACAGTCAACCTCCAACAGCAGCAGCTACAGCCAGGGAACTCCGGTGAAGGACGAGTTTTGATCAGAAAATGACGGATCTCAACAGATCCGTCCAGGTACATTCATTTTAAATTATTGTCTCTCTTTTAGTATTTTTATTTCTTCTTTTCACTTGCAGTCGACTTCGATTTTATTGAAGTTTCATATATGATTATGTGAAAATTGATATGCATCTTGCTTAAAGTATGCTAGCCTTCTGGAATTTGTTCATATTTTAGCTCATGATCTAGGTTGGAATCTATATTGAATGTCTTGTTATAACTTCATTGCCCTTCTAGAATTTGCTCATATTTGTAAACATGATTAGATGTTAATATGCTTGGAGTTTTATTGTTAATAAAATTTTGACTCCCGCTAACATGAGATGTGATTCCCCACTTGCCCAAAATATTTTTTTTTACCTTCACCACAGAGTTTCTTGCTACATCTATAAGCAACTGGGTTAGGAGTTCCTAAATCCACAACCATGAGGTAGATAATGGTAGATAGGTCAGTGAAGCAACCTGTGGGCATCCTATGTGATGTGCTCGTAAAGGTGGACACATTCATATTTCTGGCATACTTCGTGATCTTGGATTGCGAAGTGGATTTAGAGGTTCCCATTATTTTGGGAAGACCATCTTTGGCCACGGGATGAGCATTGGTAGATGTTGATTGAGGAGACCTGAAATTCAGACTCAACAAAGAAGAGGTAAAGTTTAATATTTGCAGGTCCATGAAGCAGCCACATGGCATGAATGCGGTGTCTGTGATAGAGGGTTTTGATGAAGAAGAAATAGGAGCAACCATAGAAGAGATGATGGATGTCGAAACCTTAGCTACAGTACTGATGAATTTTGAAGTTGACTTCCAGTGTGACTATGTAGAGACCGTGAATGCTTTGAAGGGTATGGGAGCACACTCTTATGCTCCAAAGAAATTGGACCTGGATTTGAAAGCAGGCCAAGTCCTCCAGCAAAACCATCCATTGAGGAGCAACTTGTGCTGGAACTGAAATAGTTATCCAGTCACCTGAGGTATGTATTTTTGGGAGCTAACAACACTTTACTTGTGATTTTGGCTGCAGTTTTTAATGATGAACAGGTTCAAGCTGTGATCAAAGTGTTTATAAGGTACAAAAGGGCCATTGGGTGGACCATTGCTGACATCATCGGGATACCTCCAGGTATATGCACTCATAAAGTCCAACTTGAGAAAGACTGCAGCCCAAGCATTGAACACCAGCAAAGGCTAAACCTACCTATGCAAGAGGTGGTCAAAAAGGAGATCATCAAGTGGTTAGATGTTGGAGTGGTGTACCCTATTTCTGACAGTCACTGGGGCTGCCCAGTGCAATGTGTTCCTAAAAATGGTGGTATGATTGTGGTTGCGAATGCAAAGAATGAGTTGGTCCCACAAAGACCAGTCACTGGATAGCGAATGTTCATAGACTACAAGAAGCTGAAAAAGTTGACCTTGAAGGATCAAATCCCAATGCCTTTAATGGACCAGATGCTTGACAGTTTGGCTGGAAAAGGGTGGTACTGCTTCTTAGACTGATACTCTGGCTACAACGAGATATCAATTGCTCTTGAAGATCAGGAAAAGACTACCTTTACATATCTTATAGCACCTTTGCGTTCAAACATATGATATTTGGACTATGTAATGCACCAGCAACTTTTCAGAGGTGTATGATTTCTATCTTCTCGGACATGGTGGAGGACACTTTGGAAGTCTTTATGGAAGATTTTTCAGTGGTAGGTGACACCTTTGATGACTGTTTGCTTAATCTTAGCAGGGCCCTACAAAGATGTGAGGAGGCCAACCTAGTGTTGAACTGGGAGAAGTGCCACTTCATGATCAGGGAAGGCATAGTCCTTGGGAACAAGGTGTCACAAAAGGGGATAGAGGTCGACAAGGCAAAAATTGAAGTGACTAAAAAGTTGCCTCCACCTATTTGTATGAAGGGTGTTCGAAGTTTCTTAGGGCATGTCAGATTTTATAGGCGCTTCATCAAGGGCTTCTCAAAAATTGCACACCCCATGTGCAAGCTTTGGGAGAAGGAGGTGAAATTCATTTTTGATGAGGCATGCCTTAGAGCCTTTGAATGCCTTAAGAAGAAGTTGATTTCTGCCCCAATGATCATTGGCCCAGATTGGGATGAGCTATTTGAGGTAATGTGTGATACTAGTGGTAGTTCTTTAGGAGTTGTATTGGGGTAGAAGCGCAACAAGATGTTCCATCCGATTTACTATGCTAGTAAGTCACTAAATGGAGCAAAGAGAAATTACACAGTTACTAAATAGAAACTACTGGCTGTGGTGTATGCTTTCGAGATATTCAGAGCTTAATTGATGGGTACTAGAGTGATAGCCATACGGATCATGCAGCCCTAAGGTACCTCATGACAAAGAAAGATGTCAAGCCAAGGTTAATCATATGGGTATTACTTCTTCAGGAGTTTGATTTTAAAGTCACGGATAGGAAAGGTTGTGAGAATCAGGTGGCTGATCACCTATCTAGGTTGGAGGCTGAAAAGAAAGAGGAATGTGAACTAGAATCAATGATGCATTCCCGGATGATCAGGTATTGGCTGCAACTCTTGATCTTATTCCTTGATTTGCTGATTTTGCTAAATTTCTTGTTAGTGATTTGATGTCTGAGGGACTGACTTTTCAGCAAAGGAAGAGGTTCCTGCATGATCTGGGTAAGTATTTTTCATATGAACTTTATCTGTACAGGGTATGTGCTGATAACATCATCAGGCGATGCATCCCTGAAGTTGAGATGTTGCACATTCTAAAGGCATGTCACTCCTCTCCAGTAGGTAACCATCATGGAGGTGCTCGGACAGCCCACAAGATACTTCAATGTGGGTACTACTGCCCCACAATTCATCAAGAGTGATGGACACAATAAGGAGTTGTGTTGTGTATCAGCGGCAATGAGCCATCTTTCGACGCTATGAGTTACCAATTACACCTATTCTAGAGGTGGAGTTGTTTGATATGTGGGGCGTCGATTTCATGGGCCCTTTTGTGAGCTCCTATGGGAAGAAGTACATATTGGAGGTAGTGGACTATGTGTCCTGATGGGTTGAGGCAGCTAGTTTGCCTGAGAATGATGGCAAGAGTGTTGCTGGTTTTCTGAAGAACAATATCTTCTTAAGGCTCAGCACACCCAGAGCTATCATCAGTGATGGCGGTTCTCATTTCTGCAATAAGGTATTTAGTGCACTTCTGGCCAAATATGGGGTTAAACAGCACAAGGTTGCAACACCTTATCACCCACGGACTAGTGGCCAAGTAGAGGTGTCTAATAGATAAATAAAGTTGATATTGGTATAAACAATGAATGCCAACAGGACAGAATGGGTAAGAATGTTAGATGATGTTCTATGGGCATATCGAACAGTTTTTAAGACTCCTATTGGTATGTATCCATATCAATTGGTGTTTGGAAAGGTATGACATTTGCCGGTTGAGCTTGAGCATAAAGCACTCTAGGCTTTGAAGAAGCTGAATCTCAGTTGGAGCGAAAAATCAAACCTGAGGCTGGATCAGATTAATGAGATGGATGAGTTCCATTTAAGAGCTTATGAGAGGTCAGCACTGTACAAGGAGATGATGAAGCTATATCATGATATGCATATTGAGAAGAGAACCTTTACTCCTGGTAACTTGGTGTTACTTTGCAACTCTTGACTTCGTCTGTTTTCGAGAAAATTGAGATCCAAATGGTCTGGACCTTTTAAGGTTACTCAGGTGTTCCAGTCAGGTACTATTGAGCTTGAGAATGACAAAGGTGAGAGGTTCAAGGTCAATGGTCAGCGAATAAAGGCATACTTGGGTGTTCCAGAAGATGTGAATATTGTGGACGAATGTAAACTTGATGAAGTCTGAGTAATCAAGTAACCTGCATCGCATCGCGACGTTAAATTGTGCACTGCTTGGGAGGCAACCCAAGATGTAATTGTAATAGGTATTTTCCTTTTACCTTATTTTTTTTTGTTTTTATAGAGTCACAGTGTGTTGATGTGTGCAGGAGAGACTGGGTTAAAAATTGCAGGAACTTGGACCAGACAGCTCTTCACGAGCAGCCTCACGAATCGTAGTGCCCTTCACGGGCAACTTCACGGTCCGTCATCCTCAGCAACAATCAAATGAGGCTACTGGAAATTGCCCCAAAATGGTTCACGGAAGGGTTCACGGTCCGTCAGACTTTGTACGAACCGTCTAGCCTCTCGTGAACCTCAGATAAAAATAATAATTTAGTCGTAAGTCATATTCACGAATGCTTCCACGAACCATGATGCCCTTCACGGGCAACTTCACGATCTGTCATCTGCTACCCAGTAGCACCCGTACCCGACCCGACCCGTACTGCAATAAAACATAGGTTGGCTTTTTCTCCCCATTCTTCTCCCTATAATGGTTCTTAAAGAGTTAAAAATTATTCCCATCATCCATCAATCCTTAATTCATCAAAGAATCGAAGCCCTAAACCTAAGTTTCTAAGAATTTCAAGTCGAGTTCATTGTTCTTCTTTGTGACTGAAATTTTCCTCTAAATTCCAAGTAAGTTCTCTTATCACTTGCTTTAAGTTTCATCTTGTATAAAAGTGAGTTAGAATTACTTTGACCTAGATGAATTTCGCATGATCATGTGATTAACAAGTGGTGTTGATGTGAACCGGTTGTGAGTTTTTTCTAAATTGGGTGTAATCTCATTTGGGGTGGTTAAATATGTGTAAAAATGGTATTGATGTGTGAGTATATGTATGTTGGATAAGGATCGCATTTGTTTGCACTTTTGCTTGATGAATATCCATGAAGTAGTAGTCACGTAGTGCTTTTGTGCTAAATGAATGGGGTTTAGTACTGTCAACCTACACTATAGTGAAGTTGGCGGGGGGGGGGAAATAATTGGATAAATGGTCAAGTGTAAGATCACGAGAGGCTTCACGGACCGTGGAAGCCACCACGAGCCGTGAAACCACTCGTGGACCACACTTGAATTCCATCCACCCAGTAGATAGGTTCATGAGCATTATCACGGACCGTGGTTCACTTTACGGGCCGTGCAACCATCCATGAACAATACTTGGTTAAGCCACTATTGCACACTGAGTTTGTGATAAATCCATGAGGGGTTTAACGGACCTTGGTAACTACCACTGCCCATGGGAGCTCCCGTAGAGTTTACTTATTTTGAGTACTTTACTTTTTGTTTATTCATGTTCTATATTTTGATTTTGTGGCCGCCATTCCCAATGATAGATTGGGTGACGTTATTCTTAAGGCAAGGCGTCACGATGAAATTACATAGGGGAAGTCTCAGTACTCGATAGTGTGTTGTTTTACTGATTTCTGTACTAATGAGTGTTGTGTTTCTCAGGTACTATGCCTCCCCGATGAAAGAATGCAACCAAACACTCCTCCCCTACTGAATCTCAATCGGAAGGCCATAATGCTTCCGAATCTAGTAGTTCGGAGGTACAAATGAATGTTACACCTGACGATCATCCACCTCGGGCAACTAGTTCCAGAGAAGCGAGGGCTATCCTCCAGGACACTCCTCCCCAGTCTGAAGAGGGAGGTAGTTGTTTCAGTAGCGGGGAGGAATCGGGAAGTAAATCTGATGTTGCTTCGGGAAGCCAGTCGGATGATGGTTCGAGAGGCAGTGCAAAGTCTGGAAGTGGCTCTCAGGAAGATGCAAACACCTCTCCACATGCGGTAAATACAGAAGCTGAAACTAGAGTACTGGAGGAGGCAAATATTGTAGATGAGGATATAGAGATCACCACTGATGATACCATGGTCCATAACATGATCCTGTAGAAAAACATCAGCTGATTGAATATTTTTGTTCCACGTGGACTGTGAACTAGTGCGAAGAATTTTTCAACAATGGTATTGTGACCAAGACTGACAGCTTCAAGAGGCGAGAAATCATGCCTGAAACTAGAGTGGTGGTAGTTGATCTCAAAGTATTCCCCGACATATATCGGACATTTTAGTTTCATTAGTTTGACTGGATGAACAACACACCGGGAGAGTATTCTAGCCACCTGACCAAATAATTTTATGCGTCTTCTACAACCACATTGCTGAACTTTGATGCAGACGCTAAGAAATCTAAAAGGGGACAGAAAGACATGGCCATTACATGGGGTCCACTAAACTCAATTATGGTTCAGGGCACATCGATAGACATCTCCAAGGCTACTATCAACAGGATGTTGCATGGCCCGGAATATACTGCACAAGCTTCAATTGGCCTTTTTTAGGGTAAACATCATTCCGTCACAAGTGACACTGAGATGGAGGTTCAGATTTCGCGTGAGCGGGTCTTACATTGGAATGCAAGGCAAATTCCATAGATGGGGAGAATGCAAGTTGGGTCACAACAACGCCAACACTCATTACGAAAAGTTCACTATCTTATCCAGTCAAGGTTTGGTGGGTTATTGTCTGTGCACAATTGAGACCGATAGCTAATGATAACACCTTGTCTCCTTCACTGGCTTCTTTGGTAGTGTGCCTCATGGTTGGTTACCCGATAAATATGGGGCGGATTATAGCGACCGAGATGAGAGACAAGCACTTAATGAGAGAGCCGGACTTCCATTTCCCTGTCTGATAGGGAAATTATGTCGACAAGTGAACAATCCCCCAAACAGGCTGGTTGACAGATGGGGTGAAGCATTCAGACTCACCCAAGTTTCTAAAATCAAAGATGTAGAGAACCATCTCTTTGGCGTAAAATCTAAATTTATAGGTACTTTGGCTATAATTCCTCACATACCAATTGACATCCCACATGCGGATAGAGGTCCAAAATAGGGGGAGTCATTAGAGCCTTCCACAGAGACACCACTACCACCAGCTTCGGCCGCGCAGGCTCCAGGTACCTATGTCACTGTTCCTATGCTTTTCCTTGAGAAATTAGTTGCAGATCAGCGCCAAACTAGGACTTTAGTCGAACAAATTGTAAACCGGATGCCTCAGCTAATAGAGAGAGATGTGTTAGCTGCGAAAAAAGAGATTAAATATGAGATATGGAAGGAGCTGGCTATATTAAGAGATATGATGGATGATTTAGAGATCCTTGTCCAGGATCGATTCTAGGCCTCCAATTCATTAGATACTAATGAGTTCAAATCATAATTTGCCGACATGAAAACTCAGGTTGCTAAGCTGGCTGAAAAGCCAGTACAGGTGCCCACTTTGATCATGCAAGATTTTTTTATGCAATTGCTCAGTCACAATCCCTTGGATGATTTTTGGGGTGGACTCCCTAAGGGAAAATCCGACAGGAGGAAACACAGAACCGGAGAATCTGGTAAGGAGATACGTGCTGACCTGTCCAGAGAGGAAAGAAGGCAAGAAAATAAACCCGCAAGGCATCAAGGAAGGAAACTAGAGAAAAAGAAGCACTTGAGGAACAACAGCGAGATGCAGTGTTAGCAAGAGCTTCTGGGAGCGGAGTACCTGTCCTAGTGAGTGGTAGCCAGCCTGATCCTGCGCTGGTTCCTAAGAGTGTACCCGTTGATAAGGGTGCAGATGCGGATCCGACTACCGATGCCTAAAGCGTCGAAGGTATGACCCCTCTTCATAGCCCTATTTTGTTTCTTTATTAACTTTGAGGGCAAAGTATTTTGTTTGGGGAGGGGGTGGTGAGAAACCTGCCATTCTAGTTGTTAGAATGAATGGAGGTTGACTCTGTGTTTACTGTGAAAACTGTTATGGTCTTGTGTTTGTGTTGGTGTGTTGAGTTGTGCAGCAGCTAGTCTCTGTCTAATGATTACCTTGATCTGAGATTCTACTGTTAGGATCTTTAGATGACATCTTAGATACTTACATGTTGAACACTGCTAGTCTGATAAATAAATTGGTGAACCAAGAAACTAGAGAATGTAGTCTTGTGTCATATGTGTGTGCGTGAGTTTTGCTCGAAGTCTAACATTAGGAGCAAAAACTAGAGCTTGCCCGAGTAGTCTTGCTTAAATCTGATAATAACCGGATAGGAAACGATCAGTAGGCCATTTTTGTTAAGCCATTAAAAAAGCCAAAAATAAAACAACCAAATAAAAAGCTTATCACTTGAACCCGATTTGAGCCTAAAAACCAATTTTTTTTCTTACCCAGTAAATATCATATCCTTTGGTTTTTGAAGATACAATGTCACAACTCAGGCCAAAAGCCTAAGTTGACGGTGATTGCAATCCAAGCATAAAGAAGAAGTGAAATAGAAGGTTCAACCAGTGAGCTGAGTGCAGATAAAAATGCATATATAAAAAAAGTGTGAAGAAAAGAAAAGAAAAAGAAAATAATGGCTGCTGGGATGTGCTGAAATGAAGAAAAAGAGAAAATCACTCAGAAAAGAGTTATGTGCAAACGAAACTTTGGAAAACCAAGGGACTAGTCACTCACAAACCCAAATATACATTCCCTAGACTGAGCCTATGTTACAAGTCGATAAAGTACTACAGTGATCCTATTCCGGGTGTTTGAAAGATAGAGCGTAGAAAACAAGGGCAAGCCTATGGTAGTTTTCTGTTTGTGTTAGAAGTTCTTTGAGAGTGTGAGTGTAGTACTTAGTCCTAATTATTATGAGTGAGGAACTTCTTTGGTGTGAGGACATAGTGATTGCATTTGAGAGTAGATTGTGTTAGCTGATAATTCACAGGCATAAGCATTATCGACTGTGAGTAATGAGATGTCATAGATTGATCCTTGCATGTTAGATTCATGGTTTTGGCTACAAATTGTGTTTGAGATGGCTGCTGTGTAGTTTCAAAAGTGTTTGACTGATTTGAGGGCGGAATGTATTATTTTCTCATCACTTGAGGACAAGTAATGGTTCTAAGTTAAGGGTGTTGATGTGCCGCAAAATCTTGGCACATTTGTTGCTTGAAAACTAAGGATTAAGACTAGAATCGAGTGTATTTATGTGGATATAATGTGTTTGGTGGTGTTTGTACAGGTGGAACAGGTGAAAGTTAAAGAAGAAAGAAAAGAAGAAGAATTAAGTGAAGGTGAATTGAAGAAAGTAAAGACCACAGACGACCTCACGGGCTGTGGTCTTCACTACAGATCGTGGAGATGCCCGTAGAATTGAACCAGTGCGTAGGGTTGAAAGAGCTGAATGATGATTAAACCAAGTGAAGACCACGAAGGACTTCACGGCCGTGGTCCTCACAATGTTCTGTGGTGAGAGTCGTGGTTATAATTCAGTGCTTAGGGTTGGAAAAGCTGAAAGATGATTGAACTAAGTGAAGACCACGGACAACTTCACGGACCTTGGTCCTCACAACAGTCTGTGGTGAGAGTCGTGGTGATTATCCAGTGTAAGGGCATTGTAAAGTTGAAGAGGGAATTGATCAAGTGAAGACCACAGACCACTACACGGACCATGGTCATTATCACGAGTCGTGGTGGTGTCTGTGGCAATGATACAGTTTACAGGTCTTGAAGAACCTGTTTTGGGTGAGTCCAAGTGAAAACCACGAAGGGCTTCACGGACCGTGAAGCCCTTGACGGTTCGTAGAAGTTTCCGTGAAGTGTGCGACAGTTCAGTCCTACTTAGAGTAGGACTCTTTTTAAAACACTTAATTTGAATTAATTAGGTTGTTTTTTATGTTTTTTTCTGATCTTACCTTTAACGACGAACAAGTTTCCATTATTCTCAGTTTTTGATTTTCGATATTAACATAGAATTAAGTTCAAAATTTGTATTTCCGGTTCTTGAATTATCGAAGTGGCTTGTTGATTTGCTTATTATCATAAGTACTTTCTAAGCATATTTTCATTTTATATTTCTGAATGTTTACGTGAAATCATGAGTAGCTAAATACCACAAGTGGGATTGTGGGATCTATGACGTGAATCGAATTGTAATTCCGTAAAATGAGTGATAGGCGATTTATGTTTGCAAATTATAATCTAGCTTTCATTATTAACATATTTTGATGAGTGCAGGCATTGGAGTGAGCCTGTATCTATTATTTGTTCGAGAGAAAAGTAATAGTTAGGAAAAAGCTAAATTAACTTGAAGAAATGGAGTCAAAGTTTGAGTTCGAGAGAAAAGAACTTTAACACCATTGTAAACGATGGTAAACTAGTAACGCTCTGGAATTGAGAGAACTTGAGTTAACATTATATGATTAGATTGAGAAGTATCAGATTTATCTAACTCGTCTGTATTTTGTACAGATAAATTGCCTAAACCTCAACTACCGAAGAACATTAGGTGTAACGTTATAGGGAACACAATCCTGGTTTCTTTTAATCATCGAAACAACTTGAGAACTGAAAACTCTGTTAATGTTAACCTGGATTTTGATTTCAAATCTTAGTTACTAGAACATCACAATAAACCCATTTTACTTTCCGTAATTGTTTCTTTAGGAAATAATAATGACATTTGAGTAAAATGCGATAGTGAAATCATTTATGTAAAGAAATTCTCTGTGGGATCGACCTCAACTCACATTGAGTTCTATAAATTGACTTCGACTGTTTATATCTCTTAATTGAGGTGTAAGTTTGGACGTATCACTTATCCATTAACTCCAATCGTGGTACACAATTCACTTCTCAGTTTTGGAAATCTTTTCAAAAGGGTCTTGGTACTCGTGTTAAGATTAGTACAGGCTTTTATCCGCAAACCTTTGGGAAAGAGGAGAGTACTATCCAAACTTAGGAGGATATGATGAGGTTATGTGCAGTTTAATTCAAGGGTAATTGGGATGATCACTTACCCTTGATACAATTTGCGTATAATAATAGCTATCACTCAAGTATTAGTATGGCTCCATTTGAGGCGCTATATGGTAGGAGGTGTAGATCTCCCATTGGCTGGTTTGAAGTGGGAGAAGTTGCCTTGATAGGTCCCGAGTTGGTACATGAGGATATTGTAACATCTCCCTAATTGAAATAACTAGAAAGAGTTAGAATTGGTAATAGTCATTTTAGGAAAGAATGAAAAATATGGAAATTTGTTAAGTATGTTAAGTTTGGGTTTTTGGTCAACTTGAAATGGCCATAACTCCTAGCTCAGGATTATTTAGGTGTGCTTCCAGATTCCATAGGAAATATCTTTCCAACGCCTCCGAGTTTGCGCGATTCCGTATGAGTGAGATATTCCCATTAGAAGTTGGGTTGTTCGAACAAAGAAAGTGTAATCCGGATTTTGGAAGGGTAGTTTGGTCTTTTCCTTACCAAATTACTTTATTTCATTTTTAGGAGTTTAATTGGGGTCTAAACTTAACTTGGTCAGTTTATGCTTTTGAAAACTAAGTTAGGGTTTTGAGAGAAGAGAAAAGAAGAGGAGAAAAGAGGAGAAGGAGCAAGAATTGTCAATAAGTTCTTCAAAAATCGCTTGTGGATTTCATCAAGGGGTGATCCCTACGAGGTATGTGAGACTTTCATAGCATTGGTTCGTTCACCCACGCGCCAATCATGTTTAGTTCAGCAAAATTCATCCTAAAAAGGGTTGAAAGTTTGATGTTCTTCATATGTGTTCTTGAATTTGTTTTCGTTCTTAAATTGGGCTGAATTGAGGAGTTCTTGAGATTATAGCGTCAAATTTTAGAGTTGTTTTGAGTTAGGCTTTTAGGTACATTTATTGGGTATCTGAATCTAAAGAGAATTTGGGAAAAATAATCGAGTTTAGGTGAATTGGGGCAGGAAAATGAAGAAGGAAAAAGTCGGGCAAATCTGATGCCCCAGTCCGCGTCGCTAACCTGCCTCCCCAGTTTCATAGAATTTTTCATCACGGAGCGGAGCGGTCACGAACCGTTCTGCCTCAAAAATTATTTAGCGACCAAATATTTAAATACATCTCTGCGTCGCGGACTAGTTCCCAGACAATGATTTCTTGATCTTTTCTCATGTTTAACTATCTAAAAACACTCCTAAACATCATGAGATCCTTCCTATCACAAATCATAATCCTTGAATCCATAATTCAATTCAAGTAAAGTTAAGAGTCAAGTCAATAGAAGTTAAGAGTCAAGTCAAGAGGTTAAGAGTTAAGTCAAGAGAAGTTCATAAAGTTTTCCAAAAGTCTTTTACAAACGTTTTAACTTTGTTTTAAGACTTAAGCTTTGAGTTGAGTAAAGAGTAAGAGCAAAGTTCATTTCTTCAAAGATTATATGGGAAATAAGTATTCCCAAGAGTAAAAAATGTTTTTACATTTGAGAAAGAAGGGAAACACTGATTTCCAAGAGAGATTTTAAGCTAAGTTTTGAGTAATTATCTTAAACCAAAGAAATAAGTTTTGTTTTAAAAACATATGAGCTAAGTATATTTTGGGAGTAGTATTGAGCACTGATATGGGGATGCGAGTTCATAATAACAAAAGTCTCCATAAACCATGTAATCATCATGGGTAGTAAATGATCATACTTTTTAGATGATTCCTTAAGTGCTTTTTAGCATAGACTAGTGGATCCACTTAGTTAAGGCGTTGTATTAGATGGCAAAGTATAGGACTGTTCTAGCAGTGTGGGCAAGACGTTGTATCACCACTTAGGCTCATAGTGGTGGTTGTCGGTTGGAGAAACTCCCACAGTATTACATTACTTTATTATATGAGTAAGTTGAGTTTTTATTGCATTTTCTTTGACAGAGTTTGTTTCTACTGTTTTAAAAAGCTTTCTATATATTGCATGTGAATTACTGCTTTATATTGAGTTAAGTTATTCATGAGTTGAGTAAAGCCAAGGTAAGTGTTTCTTTTAGATTCCTTTCAAGCTTACGTTATGTTTAGAATTCCTCTCGCATACTCGTACATTCAATGTACTGATGTCATTTGACCTGCATTTATGATGCAGACACAGGTAATCAGGATCAGCATCCAGGGCCCCGTTGATCCAGTTGAGCACTCAGAGTCAGTTGGTGAGCCTCATTGCTTTCCGGAAGACTCCTTTCACTTTGCTTTCTAGTATTTCAGTTGTTAGGATGATCTAGGGTCTTGTCCCGACATCCCTTCTTGTTTCAGAGGCTTCATAGACAGTCAGTAGTTCAGTTGTCTTTACATTATTGTTTCATATGTTAAGACTAGAGTTGCCATTTTTGCGAAGTTGAATGTTTGACCTTTAAACGTTCTAAGTTATTTTATTAAACAGTTGAGTAGAAGTGCATTTGAGTATTGTAATAATGCTTAGAGTCTTCCACTGAGTAAGTAAGCCAGACCAAGGGTTCTCTTGGGGCCAACATTGGTTCTCGAGTGCCGGCCACGTCCGGGGTGTAGGCTCGGGGAATGACACAAACTTGGTATCAGAGCACAGAGTTCAAGAGTCCTAGGAAGTCTATGAAGTTGTGCCTGTAGATTCCTAGTTATCGGTGTGAAGCGCACCACATCTATAATTAGGAAGCTGTGATATTTAGGAAATTATCTCACTTCTTTCACACTCATTTCATGCGATATAGTTCATCTCTATAAAGTCTCTTTCTAATTAATGCTTGCGTGTGTTTTCAGTTAACCATGCCACCATGAAGAGCTGCCAGTGGTCATCCTACTACGTGTAATATTGAGGAGCAAGGGGTACCCAATGCACCTGAATTGCAAGCCCAAGGAAAAGATACCAATGTTGAGTTTAGGGAAGCGATAAGAATGTTAAGTCAAGTTGTGACCAACCAGACTGGACAGAGAGAGAACCGATAGGAAGAGAATGATACGTCAAGGATTCGTGAGTTCTTGAGAATGAATCCTCCAAGTTTTATTGGTTCAAGCACTACTGAGGATCCAAAGAACTTTATTGAGGAGCTGCAAAAGGTATTTGAAATTATGCACGTTGTCGATATTGAGTGAGTAGAACTAGTTTCATATCAACTGAAGAATGTTGCTAGGACTTGGTTTGACCAGTGGAAGAAGGGTAGAGCTGAGGGAGCACCACCTGCGAGTTGGGCTTGTTTTGAGGAGGCCTTCTTGGGGTGTTTCTTTCCCCAAGATCTGAAAGAGGCCAAGGTATAGAGTTTCTCACCCTTAAGGAAGATTCACTAAGTGTTCATGAGTATGGGTTGAAGTTCACCCAACTATCCCGTTATGCTCCGGAGATAGTTGTGGATATGAGGAGTAGAATGAGTTTGTTTTTTGTTGGGTTGTCTCGTCTGTTGAGTAAGGAAGGTAAGGCTGCAATGCTAATAGGTGACATGTATATAGCAAGGTTGATGGTCTATGTGCAGCAGGTTGAGGAAGAGAAGTTGAGGGATAGGGAGGAATTCAGAAATAAGAATGCTAAGACGTTAGGGAATGAGTCCGGACAGGAAAGAAATAATGTGAATCGATCTTCTTTCCAACAAAAGCAAAAGGGACCTGCTCCATAATTTGCTAGTGCACCTGCACCCAGAAACAAGGGTGAGTACAATAGTCAGAATTCACAGCACTTCAGGGCTAGACATGTCCAATCTCAGGGTAGTGTGGCACAAGGAGGTAACTGGGCTTCTGCATGTGTTAAGTGTGGTAGAACCCACCGAGGTAAATCGCGATGGCTCCACAGGTTGTTTCAAGTGTGGACAATAGGGTCACTTCATGAAAAAGTGCCCTAAGAACCGCCAAGGAAATGGAAATCAGGGCAATAGAGCCCAATCTTCATAAGTTGCTCTACCAGACAGGGCTGCACCTAGAGGAGCTACTTCTGGTACTGGCGGAGGAGAAAACCGCCTTTATGCAATCACAAGTCGTCAAGAGCAAGAGAATTATCCAGATACTGTCACTGGTATGATCAAAGTCTTTACTCTTGATGTTTATGTTTTGCTAGACCCAGGAGCAAGTTTATCTTTTGTGACTCCTTATGTTGCAAAAAATTTTGATGCTCTTCCTGAGAAACTTTGTGAACCCTTATGTGTTTCTACACTTGTTGGGGAATCTATTCTAGCTTAGCGAGTATATCGTTATTGTGTCATTTCCATTAATCACAAGAACACCATGGCTGATTTAGTTGAGTTAGACATGGTAGATTTCGATGTCATTCTTGGTATGGATTGGCTTCATGCTTGTTATGCCTCCATTGATTGTAGAACTCGAGTTGTTAGGTTTCAAATTCCGAATGAGCCAGTTATAGAGTGGAGTAGTAGTTCAGCAGTGCCTAAGGGTCGTTTCATTTCGTACCTTAAGGCGAGAAAGTTAGTTTCCAAAGGGTGTGTCTATCACTTAGTTCGAGTTAATTACTCTAGTATTGACATACTTCCTATGGAGTCAGTTTCAGTAGTAAAAGAGTTTTGAGAAGTCTTTCTTGATGATCTTCCTGGAGTTCCTCCTGAGAGAGAAATAGACTTCGGTATAGATATTCTTCCAGATACTCATCCTATATCTATTCCTCCATATAGAATGGCACCAGAAGAGTTGAAAGAGCTAAAAGAACAATTGAAAGATCTCCTAGATAAGGGCTTTATTCAACCAAGTGTCTCACCTTGGGGCGCTCCGATCTTATTTGTGAAAAATAAAGATGGTTCCCTTAGGATGTGTATAGATTACCGCCAGTTGAACAAGATTACCATCAAGAATAAGTATCATCTTCCGAGAATTGATGATTTTTTCTATCAGCTTCAGGGTGCTACTTGTTTCTCTAAGATAGACTTCAGATCAGGCTACCATCAGTTGAGGGTAAGGGAATGTGATATTCCAAAGATAGCATTCAGGACCCGTTATGGTTATTATGAGTTCTTAGTTATGTCATTTGGTTTGACCAATGCGCATGCAACATTCATGGACCTTATGAATAGAGTATTCAAGCCTTATTTAGATATGTTTGTTATCATGTTCAGTTATGACATATTAATCTATTCAAGGAATGAAGAAGATCATGCTAGTCATCTCAGAATAGTTCTCCAAACTTTAAAGGATAGAGAGTTATATGCCAAGTTCTCTAAGTGTGAGTTTTGGCTCGAGTCTGTGGCATTCTTAGGCCATATTGTGTCTGGAGAGGAAATTAAAGTTGATACCCAGAAAATAGAGAAAGTGCAGAATTGTCCTAGACCCATATCTCCAACTGATATTAGGAGTTTCTTGGGGTTTGCTTGATATTATAGAAGGTTCGTAGAGGGATTCTCGTCTATTTCATCCCCTTTGACCAAGTTGACTCAAAAAATAGTAAAGTTTCAATGGTCTGAAGCTTGTGAGAAAAGCTTTCAGGAATTGAAAAAGGGGTTGACTACTACCAGTATTGACCTTACCAGAAGGTACGCAAGGCTTTGTTGTGTATTGTGATGCGTCTAGAGTTTGTTTGGGTTATGTGTTAATGTAGAATGGCAAAGTTATAGCTTATGCCTTCAGACAGTTGAAAGTTCATGAGAAGATTTACCTAACACATGATCTAGAATTGGCTGCCGTAGTATTTTCTTTGAAAATATGGTGTCATTATCTTTATGGCGTTCATGTGGATGTATTCACTGATCACAAGAGTCTTCAGTATGTGTTTACTTAGAAAGAGCTTAATCTCATACAAAGTAGGTGGTTAAAATTACTCAAGGATTATGACATGAGTATTCTTTATCACCCAGGTAAGGCTAATGTTATTGCTGATGCTTTAAGCAGGTTGTCTATGGGTAGTACCGCCCATGTTGAGGAAGAAAAGAGAGAGTTAGCGAAAGATGTGCATAGACTTGCACGATTGGGAGTTCGACTAATGGATTCCACAGAAGTAGGAGTAGTGATGATGAATGGGGCTGAATCATCCTTAGTGTCAGAAGTGAATGAGAAACAAGACTAAGATCCTATTTTGCTTGAATTGAAGGCAAATGTTGATAAGCAAAAAGTTTTGGCTTTTGAACAAGGGGGAGATGGAGTATTGAGATATCAAGGTAGGTTGTGTGTACCAAGGGTGGATGAGATCCAAGAGAGGATCATGGAGGAAGCTCATAGCTCCAGATATTCCATTCATCCGGGTTCCACAAAAATGTATTGTTACTTGAGAGAAGTTTATTGGTGGAGTAGTATGAAGAAGGGTACTGCAGAGTTTGTTGTTAAGTGTCCGAATTGCCAACAAGTTAAGGTAAAGCGTCAAAGGCCCAGTGGTTTGGCTCAAAATATAGAACTTCCAGAATGGAAGTGGGAGATGATCAATATGGACTTCATCACAGGTTTACCAAGGTCTTGCAAGCAGCACGATTCCATTTGGGTGATTGTCGATAGAATGACAAAATCAGCTCATTTTCTACTGGTAAACACTACCCATTCAACAGAGGATTATGTTAAGTTGTATATTCAATAGGTGGTAAGCCTTCATGGGGTTCCAGTCTCCATTATTTCAGACAGAGGCGCACAGTTTTGGAAATCATTCCAAAAAAGGCTTGGGTTCAAAGGTGAACTTAAGTATTGCCTCTCACCCTAAGACAGATGGGAAAGCAGAGAGTACTATTCAGACTTTAGAAGACATATTGAGGGCATGTGTGATTGATTTCAAAGGTAATTGGGATGATCACCTACCCCTTATTGAATTTCATACAACAATAGCTACCACTCTAACATCCAAATGGCTCCTTATGAAGCTCTTTATGGGAGAAGATGCAGATTTCCTATTGGATGGTTGAAGTTGGTGAAGCAGGGTTGATAGGACCAGATTTAGTTCATCAAGCTATGGACAAAGTGAAAGTGATTCAAGAGGTTGAAAACGGCGCAGAGTTATCAGAAATCCTACACTGATGTTAGGAGAAGGGAGTTAGAGTTTGAAGTAGATGATTGGATATACTTGAAAGTTTCACCCATGAAGGGTGTTATGAGGTTTGGTAAGAAGGGGAAGCTTAGTCCCTGGTATATTGGCCCTTACAGAATATCCAAAAGGGTTGGTAATGTAGTTTATGAGTTAGAGCTACCCCAAGAGTTGGCAGCGATTCATTCGGTATTTCATGTCTCCATGTTGAAGAAGTGCATGGGAGATCCTTCACTCATCATACCCACTGAAGATATTGGTATCAAGGATAGCTTGTCTTATGAGGAGATTCATGTTTAGATTCTAGATCGCAAAGTTCACAAGTTGAGGACAAAAGAGGTACCATCAGTCAAAGTTCTTTGGAGGAACCAATTTGTTGAGGAAGCTACTTGGGAAGCTGAGGAAGATATGAAGAAGAAATATCCACATCTCTTTGAGACCGGAGAAATTCCAGATCAAGGTACTAATTCTCTTCTTCGTACTCTTTAATTTATAAGATGGCATGTTGTATTTGCATTGCCTGTTGGGTGTTTGAGATGAATGTTAGATGTTACACCCTTAGCCTAGTAAGAGTAATCTCATTCGAGGATGAATGTTCCCAAGGGGGAAATATTGTAACATCTCGCTAATTGAAAGAACTAGAAAAAGTTAGAATTGAAAATAGTCATTTTAGGAAAGAATGAAAAATCTGGAAATTTGTTAAGTTATGTTAAGTTTGGGTTTTTGGTAAACTTCAAACGACCATAACTCCTAGCTCGGGATGAGTTAGGTGTACTTACAGGTACCGTAGGAAATATCTTGGAATTATATTTCCAACTCCACCGAGTTTGCACGATTCCGAGTTTGTATGAGTGAGATATGCCCATTGGAAGTTGGGTTGTTCGAATAAGGAAAGTGTAATCCGGATTTTGGAAGGGTAGTTTGGTCTTTTCCTTACCAAATTACTTTATTTCATTTTTAGGAGTTTAATTGGGGTCTAAACTAAACATGTTCAGTTTACGCTTTTGAAAACTAAGTTAGGGTTTTGAGAGAAGAGAAAAGAAGAGGAGAAGGAGCAAGAATTGGCAAGTTCTTCAATAATAGCTTGTGGATTTTGTCAAGGGGTGATCCCTACGAGGTATGTAAGACTTTCATAGCATTGGGTTCGTTCACCCATGCGCCAATCATGTTTAGTTCAACGAAATTCATCCTAAAAAGGGTTGAAAATTTGATGTTCTTGATATGTGTTCTTGAATTGGGCTGAATTGAGGAGTTCTTGAGATTATCGCGTCGAATTATAGAGTTGTTTTGAGTTAGGTTCTTAGGTACATTTACTAGGTATATGAATCTAAAGAGAATTTAGGAAAAGCAACCGAGTTTAGGTGAATTAGGGCTGGAAAATGAAGAAGGAAAAAGTCCGGCAATTCTAGGCAAAAAGAACCGAGTTTAGTTTAGCATGATCTATATCTCTATGTATTGCTATCATCTTTGGTACATATTTGTACTAATGCATACTCTTGCCTACATTTTTTTCTCCAATGTAAGGTCCGACGTTACAGTTTCTCATCCATGTGGCTAGGAGTCACCTTGATCGTACTTAGTAGTGTTGAGCGCTCAAATATAGAGGACCGAACCTTTATCGCTTTCAATCTTTACTTTCAGATATTGTACGTAATGTCAGGGTTACGTCCCGGTCACTCTTGATGTAATAGATGGCTATTGAGACTATGTAGACTTCTGCTTCGTTTTGTAAACTCTTTGAATATGAAATGTTGTTTTAAATCTCTCGATATTTCTATAATATATGTTATGCATTCTTAGTGGCTTGTGTAGGGACGCTCAGGGTCTTATACGCCCTGTTACTCCTAGGGTGTACCTTGGGCCGTGACACAGATAAGCAATCAAGTCCATGAATGTCGCAAACTGTTCACATAAGAGTTGCTCGCATTCTAAACATTTCATTCTTTGATGAGTCAAAAGTTTCCACACCATCACTCCACAACTCATTCAACTCCTTTATAAAGGGTTGAAGGTATACATCTATGTTATTTCGTGGCGCACGTGGACCTGGAATTATCATTTAGAGGATGAATTTTTGTTGCTTCATATACAACCTAGGAGGAAGATATGCATCTATGTTATTTCGTGGCGCACGTGGACCTGGAATTATCATTTAGAGGATGAATTTTTGTTGCTTCATATACAACCTAGGAGGAAGGTTGTATGGAACAAAAATCACATGCAAAATTCTATAACTAGTACTCATTGTCTCAAAAGGATTGAAACCATCACTACCTAGGCCTAATCGAACATTTCGAGGATCACAAGAAAATTTAGGAAATATAGTATCAAACTTCTTACATTCCTCACCATCTCGAGGAAGTCGTAGGGTTCCATATTTGTTATTATCCTCTGCATGCCATCCCATATGCTCTACAATCTTAGAACACATGAACAATCTTTGTAATCTTGGTTTTAATGGAAAGTATTGCAAAAAATTTGCAGGCTTCTTCTTATGCTTCTTACTTCTTCTATGTGTATGATCTGTATTGTTGTTCTTCTCGGGCTTCCATCTAGAAGTGTTACAATACTTATATGTCTGGGCATTAACAGGGAAAAATTCAGGATTTGAATACTACGGGTTCACTAATATTATGAGTTGATAAAAATAATAAAATGTGGTTTAGGCTTTAACCGAACCGCGGTCGCATGGGTGATCATGTACGCTTGTACCATCAATACTAACTGTGTTTTATGATTTTATGAGGGCACTCTTGTTTATATTTTATTTTCTTCTAGATTTTAAAAATAGATATACTTATATAAACATGATTTTTTTCTTATGTTAGCAGATGCACGTGCACCCCCACCTTTACATGTAGGTCCGCCTCTAGGTTTTACTATCATCTTCCCAATACAACACGCAATCATTTGGACAAGTATATAATTTGATATAATCATCAAGACTCAAATTATTGATGGTTTTCTTTGTCTCATAAAAGAATCAGGGATCTTTGCAAATTTAAATGCATCGTTAGGTAGATCTAGGATCTTAATCATTCCCTTGTAACTTCATCCAGACAAACACTTGACGCGATAAAGCTTTAACAAAAATTCCAACTTTTAGTACTTGGAGCCTTCATAGACTTCTTGACTTCCATCTTTAAGCAACTCAAATAAATCTATCTTATTTAAAGCAGGTGTATCATGTAATGTTTCTTCTTCTTCCACTGCTGGTGATGGACCTACATCAACACCCTCATGACTTAAGCCCCTGAATGCTTCATTAACCAATAATTCTATCGGATTTTGAACGGGTGGTGTAGTCAGAGTGGTCTCTATGTTTCTCGAATTAGCACATTAATTTCTCCATGCATAACCCAAGCGACAATTCTATGGGTCTTGTTGATAAAATGGCAAAACACTATATTTCTAGTTTTCCACTTTCCAAAACCACATTTAGGACATGGACATCTTTTTTTTTTCTCATACAGCTCCATTGTTAAATGCAAAATCTAGAAATTGATTCAAACCAAGCAAATACTCCGATGTGTTTCTTGGAATTCTAATTCAAGATTTATCCATTGAAAAATTAGATGAATGTGCAAAAATATCACCTATAATCTTTCACGGCGAAGAAAATGAGTGTCTATTAGCATCACTTGATGAGAATAAAAAAAATCTAATAGAGAACACACACAATCAAAGAATTCATAAAAAAACTCACACTTGATGCCAATCCTCCTTGTTAATGATGAGACATTGTCTTACAAATGTACTAAAAATGTATAAAATCATATCCAAAATCGTAATACCAAAAATCTCAAATCATTATCACCATTGTCATTATTTGATTTATTCTTGGAACGTACCAACTGCTATATGATGTCCAAATTACTACATCGTGTATTTAGCTATTTATTAAAAATCTCTCAAGAATAATGTCTCTTTACCGAAAGTAATAGAGAGGGGGAAAAAAATACTTTGAATGCTCTGAATAACAGAGAACACCACAAAGGGAACACAAGCCATTTATTAGACTACATCGTAAAAGGATAGAAAGAATTACATCTCATTTTCAGCCTTCCAAAATAACATTACTATCATGCACGTTTAAAGGAAGCTACTAGAGAATCTAAGCAAACAAAATCTACTTTCTATAACATTCATGTAATAGATGATAAAGATTGTTAAATCCAAGCTCTATTCTACTGTCACTTTAGGACCACCATAAGTAAACTAGATTCATTTAAAAGCGTTTTCAAGAATAAGATGATAAAGATTGTTAAATAATTTAAGTCCCTACATTTGGAAATCAAGAATAGCTTATGTGACTAAGAATGTAAATAACTAACATACCTTGCCTAGGAACTCCAATATTCTATAATTTGGGCTTGAAATGATTATGTAAGATTTACCCATCCCGAATGAAACTGGAAAAATTGGTCAATCACAAGAAATCATTTTGAGCTCCAATTGGATAAAAAGAACTCTCAAACAGGATCTATAATGATATTGAATTGATCTATAGTACCATTTACAGTATCCCCAAATGGCTAGCGTCAATTATGTAACATTTTCTACAAAAACATTAACTAAAGCAAAGGCTCTAAATAAATGAGTATTGAGGTATCCCATCCCTATTCTTATTGCATTAGAGACTAGTCTTGGTTAACAGTTGCAGAACAAAAGAAATTAAAGACAAAAAAACAAACTCACACATGCTTGATTCATGATTTAATGAGCTACTCCATGATGTTTTAAGCTTGTATCATTTTTTGAATTGTTCTTTTCCATGTATGATGACATGTTTACTGATATGACTATTATGTTGGAATTTAACTTAGCAACGAGAGAACTTGAGGTGGAGGCTCAATTAGGGTAGTCTCTAGTAGCAACTTTAGTTCTAAACTATGTGTCCCATAGGATTATTTTAAATGACCTAGCTAGTGGATCCACAAATATCATATGAATCATGATGTGAAGTTCTACCTTGACTAGTACACACTCCTTTCTCGATGTGGGAGTTACATCGGATTCCATGGTATAACTCACACGGTTTATTGTCAGTTAAAGCTAATACCCCACAAAAGTTACTTTCAAAGGTTTTTATGAAGTTTTCCTTATGTTTTAAGATATATTAACCATGTTCATGATTTACGATTGTTCTTTGGAAATGGCTTTCTATGTTTAGCTTGGTCATGCATATCATTTTTTTGATTACCTCCTCTTATGATCATGTTTTACGTTTTATGTATATCCCTCATAATTGGTACATTCTATGTACTAATGCATATTTGTGCCTACATTGTTTCACTAATATAGGATCCGACGATCTCCCTTATCCTCCTCGTCGCTAGGTTCTTGATCACTTGAAGTTAGAAGAGTTTGTGAGTCCTCATGTTCCGAGGACCATGTCACTTTTATCTTGCTTTCTTATGTCTTTAGTTTTCCGGATGTTGTACGTGGTGTACGGGTTACATCCCGACCACTTCTTGGCGTATTAGAATGACTTGTTAAGACTACGTTTAGACTTCTACTTTTATGTCAAATTCCTTCATTATATGAGATTCTTTTCCACTTGTCTATTATGTTGTGTTGCATGTATGTCAATTGGCTTGTGTAGGGTGTCTCGGGGTCTTATACCCCATGTCACATCTAGGGTGTACTTTGGGTCATGAAAGTATAGTTCAACTAAGAGGAGAATACATCAAAGTAGATAGAACAAAAGATATGAACAAAAGATATTTCACCTAAATTCTTTTTCACTCACGATATTCAAACGTAGGGTGAAATAGATGTTCAACAAATTCGTTTCAGTGATAATTTAGCAGATATATTCACCAAGGCATTACCAACTTCAACCTTTGAGAAGCTGAGAAATAAGATCGTAATGTGTCATCTTCAAAATATTAAGTGATGTTTTGATCAGGAGGAGTAAATACGCGCTGCACTTTTTTTCCTTAACCAAGATTTTATCCCACTAGATTTTCTTGGTAAGATTTTTAATAAGGCAGTAAATAATGCGTATTACTACAATTTCTTTCACTATTATTTTGCTTTTATTTGAACATCCATGGGGGAGTGTTGTAAAATGGGTGTGCACATTAAAATATTATGTGTTCGAAGATAAATATACACACAATATGTTAAGTGTTGTATACTAATTAACCATATGATATACTTAGTGACCAAAGTATATACATGACAAATAGATATCCATATATTATACTTGGTGTCCAAGTATATACCCCCTCATTTTGTAACAAAGAGAGAAGCAGGAAAAAGTGAATATAAAATATTTTACCTACTATTCTCTCATTAATCTTTCTTGTTATCTTAGCATTAATACTTATTTTATAACATATTGATTGTTTTTATATGGAATATATAAATTTTGTAATTGTTCAAAGAGAATGAATATACATAATTTAACTCCTTTGAAAATCTACTATTCTTTCCTTTCCAGATAAACATATTTTAAGTGTTGGTTAACATCCAGATCATTTTAATGTAAGAAAATATACTATTTGTAGTTCAAATCTACTATATATATATATATATATACTAGTTTTGACGCATGTGCGTTGCACGTGAATATCAAACCATGCATTACATTAATAATAATGTGAATATTATTAAATTAAAAAATTATGTAAACAATTATAAAATGAATGATAAAGTATAAGTTCCTATGAATAGTGGATGTAAGCTTTCTTATGATTACTATTGAAAGTTAGTCACTTTTAAAATATTTTAGTTACACATCCTCTAAAATATGATTTATCCTCCCTCCCCCATAGTGCATTAATTTGTTATTATTGTATTGTTGAAATTCTTAATTTTATTATAATATAATATAAATAAATATTGATGTAAAATATAAAAGATATACTCCCTCCGTCCCATTTTATGTGGCACTTTTCGGATTTTGAGATTCAAACAAGTCTAACTTTGACCATAAATTTTTCGTAGATCTTTTAAACATTTTGAATTATCAATTGTTGTGACTTATAGTACTTTTTACGTAGTTTACAAATATATATATTTCATGTCAAAAAAATTAAATATTTCATGCACAAATTCCCGGTCAAACTTAAATTGTTTGACTCTCGAAAAACGAAAAGTGTCACATAAATTGGGACAGAGGGAGTACTAAATTTGATATTTTTAGTTTGAGTATTATATTAATTATCATTCATGTTAGGGAATGTTTAAATTTCATTGAATTTTGAGATTGTCAATGTCTGAAAATCAAACGTGAGTTTTTAAGAATAGAAGAATAAAAAACATAAAAAAATCGTAGTTTAAAAATGTGAAGAAACCCCTTCATACATAGTTAACAAAAGGTAGTATGATAATGTGCATATTGTTTCTATCATAAAAGTCACAACCATTTGAAAATGTCACAACTCATCAGAAAAGTCAAAACTCTTTGGAAAAGTCGTAACCATTCAATGTGAAATGGTGTCTTCTTTTAATATCATATAATATAACATAAATAAATAAGTAAATATATAAAATATAGATGATATACTAAATTGGATGTTCTAAGAAGAACAACAATGAAAAACTTCAAAATATTATAGTTTAAAAATTTGAGGAAACCCCTCTTTTTATAGCCAAGAAAGAGTAGTGCAAAAAAAAATTCTTATTGTTTTAAAAAGAAGTGTCACAACCCTTTAGAAAAGTCACAACACTTCAAAAAGGTCACAACTTATCGAAAAAGTCATAACTGTTTGGAAATGTCACAACCCTTCAAAAAAGTCACAACTCTTCGGAAAAGTCGCAACCCTATAGAAAGTCACAACCCTTTGAAAAGGTCACAACTCTTCAAAAAAGTTATAACACTTTGGAAATGTCACAACCCTTCAATGTGAAAAGGTGCTTATTGTGCCTTATCAGATAACTCACAATCCTTCATAAAAGTTACAACTTTTCGGAAATGTCATAACTCATCGAAAAAGTCACAACTCTATCAAAAAGTTACAACCCTTCGAAAAAATCACTACCCATCAATATTAAAAGGTGTCAGCTTTTAATACGATATAGAACAAATAAATAAATATAATATAAAAATACAACATATTTACTATAATGGGTGTTTTAAGTTTGGGGCATTATAGTAATTTAACATTCAAGTTAGGGAGTTCATGCTTTTAAAATAGTACTAGTTTCAAGGCACATGTGTTGCACGTGTGTATCGTATATATAGTATACGATGTTGTAAAATAGAATTAATATTACTATATTAAAGTTTTTTAGTAAATAATTATAATTTAAAGAACATAAGACAAGTGCTTTAAATGATTAATACAAATAGTCATAGTGTTACTTGTATTTTGAGATCAAAATGACTAGATATCATTGAAACATTTCAAAATACATCCAAAGTTTAAATATGGGGAGAAAGTCACATTTCTTTAGTAGTATTATTTTTTACTTCACTCAATTTTGTAAACAAATCTAACCAACAAAATTTTAAGAAAATATCAATACAAAATATGTCACCAATAATCTTTCTTGAGGTTATGAACATAAATGATGGACACCATTTAAGTATATTTTTTCTCTTAAATATTCATACTTGAAATTTAGAATGTGCATGACACTAATAAGGATTACCATAAATATTTCAATATTTTATTTTTATACGTAGTTTATCTTTTATCAATTAATATTTGAGTAAGACTATCATAGAGAGGTAATTGTACAATAAAAAAAAATACTTTATTGTTATAATGAATGATGGTTAAATTGAGGTTTGAGTGTATGTCAAATATTTAGCTTGACCAATTCTTTGTTTTAGTTATTCATATATATTTTAGTAGACTAATTTAATTTTAATATATGAACAACATCACCTTTGGTGAAATATAATTCATTTCTTTAAGTTTCTACCTTATCTTTGTAGAATTGTGGTCTTCTCCTTTTTCCTGCCGCATACATATCATATAGTTGTTGTCTAATGAAAGTATCTAGTATCTTATATAAGTTGTATCATGATATATAATATTAAACTTTTTAAATAATAAAAACTAATAGATGAATAAAATTTATAGTATTGTTTATAGAATCTTTAATTTGATTTAAGATTATTTTATGATCAATCACTATTTTCTTATATATTCTTATATAGCTAGCAAGGAGTGTATCTTGTGACATAACATTTTCTCAAATTAAAATGAACAAAAAAAAAATAGGAAATTCATACCTAAAAAATTCCATACTCAATATAAATATTAAAAAGAAAAAATATATGGAACAATACATAGCCAATGAAGAAGGAAGACGAAAATATATAATCATGCTATATTCACTATAGCGTTTCATTTGATTAAAATCTCTTGCCACCAACACTTTAGTTTCTCCGTAAGGTCACAACTCATCGGAAAAGTCATAACTATTTGTAAATTTCACAACCCTTCAGAAAGGTCACAACTCTTCGAAAAGTTGCAACCCTATAGAAAGTCACAATCCTTTGAAAATGTCACAACTCTTCAAAAAAGTTATAACTCTTTGGAAATGTTACAACCCTTCAATCTGAAAAGGTGCTTATTGTGCCTTATCAGATAACTCACAATCCTTCAGAAAAGTTACAAATATTCGGAAATGTCATAATTCATCAAAAAAGTTACAACTCTATCAAAAAGTTACAACCCTTCGGAAAAGTCACTACCTATCAATATTAAAAGGTGTCAGTTTTTAATATGATATAGAACAAATAAATAAATAAAATATAAAAATACAACATATTTTCTATAATGGGTGTTTTAAGTTTGGTATATTATAGTAATTTTACATTCAAGTTAGGGAGTTCATGTTTTTAAAGTAGTACTAGTTTCACGGCACGTGCGTTGCACATGTGTATCTTATATATAGTATACGATGTTGTAAATTAGAATTAATATTACTATATTAAAGTTTTTTTAGTAAATAATTATAATTTAAAGAACATAGGACAAGTGCTTTAAATTATGAATACAAATAGTCGTACAGTTACTTGTATCTTGAGATCAAAATGACCAGCTATCATTGAAACATTTCAAAATACATCCAAAGTTTAAATATGGAGAGAAAGTCACATTTCTTTAGTAGTATTATTTTTTAATTCACTCAATTTTGTAAACAAATCTAACCAACAAAATTTTAAGAAAATATCAATACAAAACATGTCACCAATAGTCTTTCCTCTTGTGGTTATGAACATAAATGATGGACACCATTTAAGTATAATTTTTCTCTTAAATATTCATACTTGAAATTTAGAATGTGCATGACACTAATAAGGATTACCATAAATATTTCAATATTTTATCTTTATACGTAGTTTATCTTTTATCAATTAATATTTGAGTAAGACTATCATAGAGAGGTAATTCTACAATAAAAAAAAGTACTTTATTATTATAACAAATGATGGTTAACTTGAGGTTTGAGTGTATGTCAAATATATAGCTTGACCAATTATTTGTTTTAGTTATACATATATATTTCAGTAGCATAATTTAATTTTAATATATGAACAACATCACCTTTCATGAAAAATAATTCATTTCTTTAAGTTTCTACCTTATCTTTGTAGAATTGTGGTCTTCTCCTTTTTTCTGATGCATACATATCATATAGTTGTTGTCTAATGAAAGTATCTAGTATCTTATACAAGTTGTATCATGATATATAATATTAAACTTTTTAAATAATAAAAACTAATAGATGAATAAAATTTATAGTATTGTTTATAGAATCTTTAATTTGATTTAAGATTATTTTATGATCAATCACTATTTTCTTATCTATTTTTATATAGCTAGCAAGGAGTGTATCTTGTGACATAACATTTTCTCAAATTAAAATGAACAAAAAAAATAGGAAATTCATACCTAAAAAATTCCATACTCAATATAAATTAAAAAGAAAAAATATATGAAACAATACATAGCCAATGAAGAAGGAAGACGAAAATATATAATCATGCTATATTCACTATAGCGTTTCATTTGATTAAAATTTCTTGCCACCAACACTTTACTTTCTCCGTTCATTTTTACTTACATATCTATTAAAACATAATTCTTATCATGACTATATTATCATAGTATAAGTAAAAGTGAAAATCTATTTTCTAAATAGTAGAATTAACATCAAAACTAATGATTCAATAGACTATATTGATGTCCGTTGTTTTAGCAAAATTAGAAAGAAATTCCTTCATTTGAGGGTAAAAAAACCAATAAAAAAATTAAAAAGAAATATCTTACCCAAATCATGTGACTTTTTTCATATTTGTTTATTATTAGTGTCTTTCCCACAATTTTTCGTCACTGTTAACTCATGAAAATCGTAAGAAAAAATACGAGTGTAAATTTATGAATGATTTTCTACAATTTGTTCACCAACTCTTTCTAATGTGGTACCTCGAATTTCGTTGAACTTTGAACTTAATCAATTGTTGCAAATAACCCTGAGAATTTTTTTAAGAAGAACAGGAGTAGAAAAACTTTAAAAAAAAACGTAGTTTAAAAGTGAGAGGAAGCCCCTCTATTTATAGCTACCAAATAGTAGTATGAATAGGTGCTAATTGTGCCTTCTCAGAAAAGTTACAGCCTTTTGAAAAGGTCACTGCTCATCGGAAAAGTCACAACTTTTTGTAAAAGTCACAACTTATCAGAAAAGGAACAACCCTTTGGAAAAGTCACAACCCTTTGAAAAAATCACAACCCTTCAGAGAAGTCACAACTCATCGAAAATGTCAAAACCCGTCAAAAAAGTCACAACCCTTTGGAAAAGTCACAACTCTTTGAAAAAATCATAACTCTTTAATATGAAAGGGTATCTACTTTTAATATAATACAAATAATTAAATTAATAAATAAAATAAATTAAGTATTTTTAATTGGGGGTATTATGGTAATTTAACATTCAGTTTAGGAGTTCATGCTTTTAAGGTAGTATATAGAGATATATATATATATATATATATATATATATATATATATAT
>JAJONZ010090436.1:0-33475 GCA_029582445.1 Solanum paucissectum
TTGAATCCATAATTCAATTCAAGAAAGTTAGTTTCCAAGTCAAGTGAAGTTAGTTTCCAATTCAAGTGAAGTTAGTTTCCAAGTCAAGTGAAGTCAAGATTAGAAGTAAGTAAGTCAAAGCAAGTCTTTAAGGTTTTCCAAGAGTCTTCATTGAACGTTTTAACTTCATTCTAAGGCTCAAGTTCCATGTTAAGTTAAGAGTTTCATGTTAAGTTAAGAGTTTCACATCAAGCCAAGAGTTCAAGTAAAGTAAAGAGTTTAAAGTTGAGTTCTTTTCTCAAAGTTATTAGGGAACTATGTATTCCCAAAGAAGTTTTAAAGAAATGTTTTGCATTTTAACAAGGTTGGAAACTGAGATTTCCAAAAGAGCCTTCGGGCTAGTTTTTGAGTAATTATCTCATATCAGCAGGAAGAAATATGTTTTAAAAACATAAGAGCCAGTACATTTTTGGGAGTAGTATCGAGCACCGAATTGGGGGAGCGTTCAAAGAACCCACAGCCCCCATAGAACCATGTTAGCCACCATGGGTAGAAAAGGATCATACTTTTTAGATGAATCCTTTTCAGAGCAGACTAGTGGATCCATTAGGCAGTTCAGGTCTTATACCTTTGGCCGGGTATAAGATGCTCTGGCAGCGTGAGGTCGATCGCTGTATCATCACTATAGCTCTTATGTGATGGTTGTCGGTTAGAGAAACTCCCACATCAGTTATTGTATTTTTATACACAGAAATTATTGTATTTTATATACATATCAGTTCAATTGTATTTCTATATACATCTCAGGCTTATTGTATCCTTGTATACACACAGAGTTTATAGCATGTTTTAAACAGTCTTTCTTTATATCACACTTGTTTTAAATTGTCTTATATTGAAAGAAGTCAGTCAGGTTGAGTTGAGTTTGTTATTGCCTTAATCATTAATGAACTAAGTTGTTTACAATGTTTTAAAAGCTTTATATATTGCATGTGTCTTATTGCGTATATATTGAGTTCAGTTATTCATGAGTCATACAGAGCCAAGGTAAGTGTTCTCTTGTACTCTTTTCAAGCTTAAGTTGTGTTTTAGCCTTCCAGCTCGCATACTCGTACATTCCATGTACTGATGCCAGTTGGCCTGCATCTTATTATGATGCAGACGCAGGTACCCAGGATCAGCATCCGGCACGCCGTTGATCCAGTTGAGCACTCCAGAGTCAGTGGTGAGCCTCCTTGCTTCTGGAGGACTCGATTATTTTGTTCTCTTTGTTTTGGTTTATTAGGGTGTTGCGGGGTCTGTCCCAACATCCATCTCATTACGTTAGAGGCTTCATAGACAGTCAGTCACTTAGTTTTGAGTCTCTCATCTATGTATATATGTAAATATTTTATTTTGGGACTCGAGTTGCCTTTTTGGCCAGATTTTTTAAGTTAAGTTGTTTTATAACCTTGCATTGCATTGAGTTATTCTGTTGAGTTAGGTTTCCGCTGAGTTAAGAAAGCCAGGCCAAGGGTTCGCTTGGGGCCAGCAATGGTCTTCGAGTTCCGGTCCCGCCTAGGGTGTAGGCTCGGGGCGTGACAACGAGTTTGAATAAGTTCCTTATGGCATAGTTCTATTGCACGATTTAGAGAATGAAAAAGGGAAATTTTGCTTAAATGTCTGTAGTCCCTCATTTATAGAAGTGGGACTCTCACAACAATATATAAGATCCTACTGAAACGGCTTCATAGAAACCCTAGGACACCTGAACTCTGTGCTCTGATACCAAGTTTGTCAGGACATGATGCTACATCCTCGACGTGGTTGACACTCGAGAACCATTGCTGACCCCAAGAGAACCCTCATCCTGGCTGCCTACAAGTGGAAGACTAACTTATGCATACACAAGAATCAAACTGAAATAAATGCTAAATCAATGGTGTAATAATTCTCAAAACTTTCTGAATATACTGAGTATGAAATATAAATTTTAAATAAAACATCTAAACTGAAAGAATCTCCAAAATTGTCTATCTATGAAGCCTCTACTGCACAAAGATGAGTATCGAGACAAGACTCACGACTCCTCAAGAGAACTACTACTAATAACTCATAAAATTGGAGTCCTCCAGAAGCTAGAAGGTCTTACTCAAAAGTCGATGAGCGGATGAAGTGATCTCAACAAAATCTTGTTCAGGATCCTAAGTACCTATATTATCATCATTAAAAGATGCAGGTCGAATGAAATTAGTATATTTAATATACGATTATCTAATATAGCTAAATAACAAGTATCTGAATTGAAACTCTAACAATAACTCAATTGAAATATAATATAAATCATGATGGAAAAATCAGTTAAACTCTTACCGAAAGAATGCAATAATAGCATATACTAAACTAACCGGGCTGAAAGAAATATTCAACTCAATGTAAATCATAATCAGAGATAAGATCATTTATGGCTTCACAAAGTACAATATAATAACTCAAAGAAAATTGTATGTGAAAATACAATGAAAGTACTCTTTACTCTATTAGGGAGCTTCTCTAACCAACAAACATCACTATGAGCTCCTTGATGATACATCGTCTCACCCACACTGTTAGAATTGTCCTATACCGTGTCGGGATATAGAACCTCTCAACTAAGTGGATCCAATAAGCAATAAAGATTCATCTAAAAAGTATGATCTTTACCCATGTTGGCAAGACATGATTTATGAGGATTTTGAGTTGTCTGAATTCATCCCCATATCGGTGTTCAATACTACTCCCAAAAATATATATGCTCATGATAAAATGTATAACACATACTCTTTCTCTAGTTTTGATATAATTACTCAAAAATATCTCTGAACCCATAAATTCATTTAGAAATCAAAGTTTCTCTTTTCTCAATGTAACAAAATGATACATTTTGAGACTACTTAGTTCCCTTATACTCTTTCTCAAATCATTTTTTTCAAACTCCTTCTCAAGACTTCTCTTTGCTCTCACACACTCAGTTTAAAATAAAAATGTTGGTTTTAAAAGATTCTAAAATATTATAACTCAAAATAGGGTTCATGTTGAAATATAGACATGAACAAATCAACTCAAGGATCTCAATAACAATATAGAAAAAACTCAATACTCAGAACTCAAAACACAACGATACTACTCATCTCATGAAAACTCAAAAAATACAATAGATCAAGGATCTCAATGTATAATAGAATATATAACAACTCCGAACTCAAAATGATGTAAATTTGGTGGCGTTGGAGTAAGGATTCATAGAAATTTAATTTGATAGGTCATGAGTCACCTAATTTTTTATGAGCTGAGAGATATTGTCGCTTGATGTTGACATAAGTAGAATCTTAATTTGAAACTCAATCGGTAAGAAAGCTTTCAACTCAACTTTGTGCTAGGAGGTTCTAGTAACCTTAATTAGATGTAAAGTTGTTGAGGTTTAGATTTATAAAGGTTAGGAAAATACTTAAAATAACTCCTTTTAAAAACTAACAGAAGCCATCTATGGTCCGTACAAATGTCCACGGGCCGTAGACCCTCTCATAGGAACATGCTGAGTTTTCTGGATTTCTTAAGTTTGGGATTACGGACCCTTTCTATGGTCCGTAAGAATTTTGAAGGGTTGTCATCCTCGTCCGTAGAAAGTTTACTAGGAGTGTTTCAGGACTTGGTTTCCACGAGGCCCTTCTACAGATCGTAGATGTTTCTACGACCCATAGGTCGTCTCGTGAACTGTAGACCTGAGAACCAATTGTCAAGAGCATGGTTTCACAGACCCACCTACGGTTTGTAAATACCTCTACGGGTGGTAGATGCCTTTCGTGGCACCAGACTGCATAAAATTTGCAAGGTCTGATTTGAGGTAGAATTTTTGGGGTGTTACATTGGTGACCTTTTTATATTGATATTTATTTTCTATTTTGTTGTTTAAATATGTTTACAAAATTGAGTAAAGTAAAAAAAATACCACTAAAGAAATGTCACTTTCTCCCGTATTTAAAATTTAAATGTATTTTGAAATGTTTCAACGATATCTGGTCATTTTGGTCTCAAAAATAATTAGCTCTATGACAATGTGAATTAATCATTTAGAAGCACTTACCCAATATTTTTTCAATTACAATTATTTATTAATTTTTTTTTAGTAATATTAATTCTATTTTACAATATTGTATAGTATATTATATGATACACATGTGCAACACACGTGTGCCGTGATTATATTAAAAGTAAGAACTCCAATAATAAAATAATTATAACTAAGTAATGCACTATAGGGGAGGGCGGGGAAAGCATATTTAAGAGGTGTAAATAAAAGATTTTAAGAGTGACTTTTTTATTTTTACATATTACAATTAATTTTAAAATCAGAATATTTTAAAAAAAATTAGGAATGAATAAATTTAATTGGAGGCCAAAGAGAAGTGTATGATCACCTTATCTATATCTAGATTTATATTATAAATAGTTATATGTGTTTTCGGATGTTGATATGACAACTTTCAGTAGTAATCATAAGAAAGTTTACATCCACTATTCATAGGAACTTATACTTCATCATTCTATTGATAACTACTTATTTAATTTTTTTATTTAATAATATTGAAATTATTTTAAAAAATAGTGTAGTACATGGATTGATATTCACGTGCAACGCACGTGCATCAAAACTAGTATTTATATATATATGGAAAATCAAAGCGCTTATATGAAAAAATAGTTTTTCATTGAAGATTCAGTTTTGACAAGTTTGATGGATATCAATACTGAACAAACAAATCCTTAGAGAACAGTGGTAAAAGGCTTATTAAGACTGCGATACATATATATATGGACAAATCAAATCGCTTATATGAAAATATAGTTTGTCATTGCACATTCAGTTTTGACAAGCTTGATGAATATCAATACTAAACAAACAAATCCTTAGATAATAGTAGTAAAAGTCTTATTAAGACTGAGATACACACACACATATATATATAGGGGCAAATCAAAGCGCTTATATGAAAAAATATTTGTAACAACCTTCTGTAAATTATAAATTTAAAATTTGGATGAACAAATTAAGAAAATATTTGAGGGGTTTTAGTAAAAAACATTGCACATATAAGATCACTATATCATAATAACTGTTATATTATAGATTGTGGTAATTTAAATGTGTCATGATTTTGTTCTTATCTGCGTCGTAACTAAACTCATATAAGACAAGATATAGATAATACAAAATTAATTGCCTTTTGTTGAATTTGGTGTTATATTTTTAATTTCAAGATATTTTTTCAAACTAGTTTCTGGGCACGTGCACTGCACGTGTAGGCCCGTTTGACAATATATTTTGCTATCTAACAATAACAATTTTTCCTTGCATATATTTTTTATTAGAAATTTTCAGGGGTTATAAAATATAATTAAAAAGTCATCATACTACTTATCTCCCAGAGATATGATAATGTTTGTCATAACTCATAAGCATCGATTTTATTTTCTAAGACTTCTGCACATCATGTCTAGTCTATATGAATCTTTCTCATTGTAATTGGATGAACCGTATATTTATTATAAATTATTCAATATTTTTAATCAGATAATCTGATTAATGCATCTAAGCATTGGATATGTAATTAAGATATAATAATGGCTTCCGTTCTTAGAAAAAATTGATATTTTCAAGGCAAACGTGAAAGTTTTAATATAGACGACAGGACAAATATTTGCACTAATGTTATCTTAAACTTTTGTATTAAAATAATGTTACTCATCAAATAAATTTGCTTTAGAAAAGTCTGTTGGAGTAATTTAAACTAATTAAATATTTTTTTCAAAATCATTTTTTTTTCTCTTAAGGATGCAATTCACTTTTTTTCCTATTTTTTGTCATCAAGAAAAATTCGGTAAGAGTGTTAATCATTAAACAAATTTCCTTAGGCTTAGTCATATTTTCATCATTAATAATAAAGAATACACTATGAAAGTTCAAAATGAATATATAAATATTCTTACAGAATTAAACTATTAAGGAATCACAAATATTTCAAAAAAATGAAAATAGAAAAGATAATTTTAATATATTAATATTCTCTTTATTTAAACAAGTGCTCCTTGCTCTAATAAGATCAATCCTTTAACGAAGTTAAAGAAATTTCAAGAGCCATAAACTTTGAAAAAGACTTAGCTATTGTCGATAAAGAAATATGTAATAGTTAATGTAACGACCCGAACCGTCGTTATTGAGAAAAAGAGAAAATTCGAGATATACTGGGCCTCTGTCCCGCCGGGGTGGACCAGATGCCGCTAGGGCGGCGACGCCAGGGTTGGGTAAGCTAGCGCCAGAGCGGGATAGGCGAGACAAAATTTAAATAACGTGAAATCCTATTTCCTCCTTCTTCCTAAAATACCTAAACTAGACGTAAAACACCCTAGAAACCCTCAGAAAGCTGCTCTAAGCCTGGGAAGGAAGGAGAAGGAGAATTCTTGCGCAAGGAGGTAGATGGGTGGCCGATTTACGGTCAAGATCACCATCACGAAGTCCGAAAACAAGATTCGTAGCCAAAAACTCTGTACAACTGTTTGGCGCCCAGGTAGGCTAGGTTTTATTAATTGACTAGTTATAAATCAATGCCCGTTGCGTAGTATAATGATAATCAATGGTAGAATTATGCGTAGGCCTTCGTGCACCGAATGAAATATGATTAAACCCTAGGAAGAAGCCTTAGATGATGAACTAGGGCTAAGTATTGTCGAATTAATGTTTACATGATATACGTCGATGAATAGTTCATAGGTGATGGTTGTGATTCTATGATTCTGTGATGTATGTTCGTTCTTGTTTCATTTATGATACATGTATGTATGCAGATATTACATTGATGATCACATTAAATGTAAACGAGGATATATGAATGATGGATGCCATGAATCATGACTTGATTGTATGATTATGAGAATGCACTTTGTAATTGTGATTGTGGCTTGCTGAATGGATCGGGTGTTGCATTCGGACACACTAACTTGGATCGGTTGCCACATTCTGGCATAACTATGGGATCGGTTGCCACGTTCCGACATAAACATTGGATCGGGTACAACATTTTGGTATGATAACCGTTTGGGTCCCTTGAGAGGACCAATAACTTGACATACTTGTGCATCTTGTAATGATGAAGTGCACGTGTTCGTGAGTGATACTTGATGATTGTTCCACCCTGTTTATAAGTGATTATGATGACTTAATTATATTGCGAGGGCAAGAAGTGGAGGTAGTGTACGTAATTCGTCTATTTCCATGTAATATGTGTTGGGCGTATTGAGAGTGGGTGATGGTTGACATGTCCACATAGATTAACTCTAAAGATGAAAAAGGGAGCTCGTGGTTAATAGTTAGCAAGCTTGATATAATGTACCACGTGACGAAGGGGGGTAATATGGAGAGGAAGTAAGGGTAGGACGTGAGCGGTTAGATGGAATACTTGTAGTCGTATTTGGGGACTGTTCTATGTGTTAGAATTGTTAGGCTATGACGAAGAACCTAGTAAGTAGGTTGACCGAGAAGGTGGTTAGTAGTTAGAGTACTAGTGTGATTCGGAGGTATTTCGAGAGAGGGTAAAGGTGGAGAAGTGAGGGGCTTTATTGCATGATCTTGCTAGTTGATTTCTTAAGTTATGTGGTGGGTGTCGGGTTGACCGATGATGCCTACCAATACGTGTGGTTTGTACTGATACTACTTTTTATATATCTTTTTGACATAGTCTGGATGCATGTTGGTGATGGTTCCTTAGATGAAGATGAAGAATTCTCCAGCAGCTTCTACTTTTCCTTCCGCATGGTGGGAGCTGTGTCTTTTATTTATTATGTCTCATTTGTACTCTTAGTAGCTCTTATACCTGTTTAGACTAGATCATTGGGGTGTTAATTACTTTACAAGTCTTAACCAAAAATGTGTTAAATGTTCTTATTTATAAAATTCCGTTAGTATATTTTATTTCCATTTTATTTAATTTTCCGCATGTTTTAATTATTGGGATATCAGGGTTCTCCTACTTAGGTGGTAGTATGTAGGTGCCCGCACGGCCCGGTGGGTTGGGTCGTGACAAATTGGTATCAGAGACCAGGTTACTGGTCTCCAGTACAAAGATCAAAATGTAGACTAGACTCTTATGGATTGGTGTGTTGAAGTCCACATCTAATCTTTAGAAAGCTAGGAAACATTCTAGGAAGTTGTTCCACTTATGAGATCCTTTCTTGCATGTGTCGCTTGTGGTATGAGTTGGGTCCAATTGGTATCTCCCGATTCCAATTGGTATCTCAACAAAGTAAACCGAGCGTCGTGATCACGACTGGGGGCCACAAGCAAAGCAAATTGGAAACTGAGAAGGTTTCAATTGGTATCTGGCCCTAGGGGTGGTGTGATTGCATGGATGATCAGGAATGGTCATCCATGGATCAAACTAACTAATACTTTGTATTGGTCTCTGAGTTTAACTTGAAACTATGAATGTGTGCATCTTGTTGTCCGAATTAGCTATGAATGTGAAGGCAGTAATTGCTTGAATGTGACGATGTGATTGTGTGCACAGTAAATGTGTATCTGAACTTGATATGTGCAATATGTTGGCCTAGTTATTGAAGTTATGCAAGTTGTAAATGTATCGTCAAACTCGTTGCGAAAATAAGGTCCTGACTATGTTTAAGGTAAGGGTCTAGATGAGTCATGAGGTGATTCATAAACCAAATCTAGACATGTCCTGTGCTTGATTAAGGATCATGTGAGTGTCTGGGTGTATCCTGGGGAATGTGTGGGTTGTGGTGCTGAATTAACAAGAATGAATTGGTTGTGTATCATGGGATTGATTGGGGATTAGACAATAATTATCCTAGTTATGAGGATTATTCTAAAATTGCTAGGTAAAGTTGGGAACCTTTGTGGAAGCTAGAAAAGAAAAAAACCCCAAAAAAGTTATTGGCAGGGGTTCTGTTTCCGTTTTGGCCGCTGGAGCGGGACTTTTCCCACCAAGGTGAGGTCGCCAGTGCGGGATTCCTCCCGCCAGAGCAGGACAGGGCAAGACATAATCTCAGCCCTGTCTCTTCTGTTTTAATTTCCTAGTCACAAATTCAGACCCCGAATGGTATCCGAACTAACCCTTGCAAGTTAATCAGTGCTCAGCAATAGAACATGAAGCCTTAACCTTAATATTTAATTATCGGCTGCATCATACAACAAAAACTAGCATCCTTGTGCTTACAAAACATAAGAAAGGCGAAAAGATAAAAACAAAGTTGTCCTAAAGTACAACCCAAGAGGGACGAAGAAACAAATCAAAAGCCCTGGGACCGAGAGGTGTCAGTGTCGGAGTATAGATCCTCCGGAGGAACCTCGCCTGTCATGGCCTCCTCTAGACTAGAGAACTGATAGAAATCTCCCTTCTCCACTATGGTAATCTCCTGCCCGGGAGAGACGCAAGTGAACATGATCTTCACCACCTTCCAGATCCGAACCAGCAGACGGTCCCTATCCAAACTCTTCCTCCTCTCCTGCGCAGCTCGAGTTGGAGCATCTCAAGCTCTATGGAAGTGCTGGGGGAACTAGGGTGGTGGGAGTGATAGGACACCCCATCCTCCTCCGCACAACTTCCAAGTCCACCTCTACATGTGCGACTGAAAGTGGAGGCTGAGACCCGGTGGGATGAGTGTCGTCGCCTCCCTTCTCGTATGACTTTGCAGCCGCCTGACTGTTGCTAGCCCTGTTCATCCTCCTCCTTTTGCTCCTAGAAGTAGAACCTGACCTAACCAAAAGAGGGTGAAGGGGGGATACATAGGAAGTACCTCATCGGCGTCGAGAAGTGGCACCTCCACCCGTTTGCACAACGCAGTGATGAGTACCGATAGGAAGAAAGCCTTTTTGTTTCCGCGGTAGAACATCTTCCATTCTGATAAGATCTATGCCCCCACATTTAGCTCTATACCCTGTATGGCGCACGCCACCACCAAATCCCGATAAAAGGTCACGTCGGTAAGGTTGCCCGACGGACGGATCCTCCTAGTGACCAAGTGTAGCCAACTCTAGCATCAGGTGACCAATCCGTGCTAGTAATACCCTCTCCATTAGCCTAGTAGACTTCATCCTGGCGTGCAGGCTCAATCAAAGTGTCTCTCAGCCAACCCAAATCCATCTCCCTCAGCTTAGCCTCATACTCAACATTCGAGGCCTCGGGAAGCTCTAGTGCCTCATTGATTGTAGTGGTGTTCAGGGGGATGCCAACTCCTCGGATGCAGATGATAGGGTGAGGATCATCCCAGCGTATGGTAGGCAGGATAGAATAGAACTCCCGCACCTAGTCAGCACGTGCGGCAGGAGGAGCCTCGGTCAGTGGAACCCACCAAAACTCTATCAAGCGAGCATAGATAGCAGGCATTTTCTCCTCCAGCCTGAGTAAGTAGAAGCCCCGCTTGCAGCAAAATTTCATATTCCGGTTGTCATGGAATCTTTCTCGACTAGTAGCATCGGGAAATCAAACAAAAGGTAAGTTTTCCTCAATTAGGCCTGCCATTTAGAGAGCCTGCAAGAAATTAAAATATACGTTAGAACACCCGGGGGATTAAGCAGAATCTGGTTAAAGTAAGAAGAGAGAAATTTCTGAGTTAAGGGGTGCAGGCCACTGGCCTGGCCTATCCTGCCACAGCAACCAAAATCCCGCTAGGGAAGAATTATGGAGGCCGCCACAACAGGATGGGAAGCCTCCATTTGGGACGAACAGAAGGCGCGATCATGGCGCCTTTTAATCCTAAAAATCCCCGTTCAATAGAATTTCAACAGATCAGAGCGGGTTAACAACCCTAGAACCCGAATATGCAATTATTTTGGCAAAATAACTCCTAAATACCCATCAAATTCAAGTTTTAAGCGAAGATACTTCTCAACTTCTCCCACATTTTTGGTATTGATTTGACCGAATTTCTACTAAATCCTTACGTCTAGAACGTTATGGAGAGGCTAGGAATGTAAGGGAAGTGCCCATGCTATATTTTTCTATCAAACTAGAAACCTATGTTCATTTTTCAAATAACGACCCCCAAAACCTTCCTTAATTGATTGTTCAAGAGTATACAATCATAGATAAGTCAGTAATGAAGCAAAAAGCGATAAATTTACCTTGATTTATACGTCCGAAAGCGAAGTGATCGAGAGGTTTTGGGAGAGTTTGAGTAAGGGGAAAAAGGGAGAAATGAGGAAAATCATTCCTTATTCCTCCTTTACTATTTCCCGATCTCCTGCTTTGGCCGGAGTTTCCTCGCCACAGCGTCCCCGCCTCAGCGGGAGGACGGCCGCCCTGGCGAGCCAGGCTATGTGTAATTTAATGCATTTTTCCGTTGTATGTTGCCTCAATTTTTTCTAGTACTTGGGGTATAAAACCTCTCGTGTGGCGATTTCCGAAAATTTCACAATTCGTCGTGATCCCACAGTGGACCGATTCTTAGTTTAGAAGTACTCCGAATTAGGCCGTGTGACGATCCGTGCATTAGTTGTTCGGGGACGAACAAGGGGTAAATTGATATCTATTGTAACGACCCGAACTGTTATTATTGAGGAAAAGTGAAACTTTGAGAAATACTGGACCACTGTCCGACTGGGGCAAATCAGATGCCGCTAGGGCGGGGGTAGTTAGCGCCAGAGCAGGATAGGTGAGACATAATTTAGATAACACGAAATCATATTTCCTCATTCTTCCTAAAATACCTAAATTAGTCGTAAAACACCCTAGAAACCCTCAGAAAGCTTCTCTAAGCTTTGGAAGGAAGGAGAAGGAGAATTCTAGCGCAAGGAGGTCGATGAGTGGTGGATTTCCGGTCAATAACACCGTCACAAAGTCCAGAAACATGATTTGAAGCCAAAAACTCTGTACAGCTGCTTGGCGCCCATGTAGGCTAAGTTTTATTAATTGAGTAGTTATAAATCTGTGGCCGCTGCATAGTATAATGATAATCAATGGTAGGAATTATGCGTAGGCCTTCGTGCACAGAACGAAATATGATTAAACCCTAGGAAGAAGCCTTAGATGATGAACTAGGGCTAAGTATGGTTGAATTAATATTTACATGATATACGTCAATGAATAGTTCATAGGTGATGGTTGTAATTATATGATTGTGCGATGTATGCTCGTTCTTACTTCGTTTATTATACTTGTATGTATGCGGATGTTGCATTTTTGATCACGTTAAATGTAAACGAGGATATATGAATGATGGATGCCATGAATCATGACTTGATTGTATGATTATGATAATGTACTTTGTAATTGTGATTGTGGCTTGTTGAATGGATCGGGTGTTGCGTTCCGACACACTAACTTAGATCAGTTGCCATGTTCCGGCATAACGATGGGATCGGTTGCCACGTTCCGGCATAAACATTGGATCGGGTACCACGTTTCGGTATGCTAACAGTTTGGGTTTGGGTCCCTTGAGAGGACCAATGACTTGACATACTTGTGCATCTTGTAATGATGAAGTGCGCGTGTTCGTGAGTGATACTTGATGATTGTTCTTCCATGTTTATAAGTGATTATGATGACTTAATTATATTGCGAGGGCAAGAAGTGGCGGTAGTGTACGGAATTCGTGTATTTCTCTGTAATATGTGTTGGGGGTAACGAGAGTGGGTGATGGTTGACTTGTCCACATAGATTAATTGTAAAGATGAAAAAGGGGGCTCGTGGTTAATAATTAGCAAGTTTGATATAATGTACCACCTGACGAAGACGAGGTAGTATGAAGAGGAAGTAAGGGTACGATGTGAGAGGTTAGATGGAATGCTTGTAGTCGTATTTGGGGACTGTTCTATGTGTTAGAATTGTTAGGCTATGACGAAGAACCTAGTAAGTAGGTTGACCGAGAAGGTGGTTAGTAGTTAGAGTACTAGTGTGATTCAGAGGTATTTCGAGTTAGGGTAAAGGTGAAGAAGCGAGGGATTTTATTGCATGATCTTGCTAGTTGATTTCTCATGTTATGTGGTGGGTGTCTTGTTGACTGATGATGCCTACCAGTACGTGTGGTTTGTACTGATTCTACTCTTGCTGTGTCTTTTTGACATAGTCTGGATGCAGGTTGGTGATGGTTCCTTAGATGAAGATGAAGAATTCTCCAACAACTTCTACTTTTCCTTCCGCATGGTGGGAGCTGTGTCTTTTATTTATTATGTCCCGTTTATACTGTTAGTAGCTCTTGTTCCTGTTTAGACTAGATCCTTGGGGGTGTTAAATTACTTTACAAGTCTTAACCAAAATTGTGTTAAAGGTTCTTATATTCTAAAGTTTCGTTAGTATATTTTATTTCCATTTTATTTAATTTTCCTCATGTTTTAATTATTGGGATCTGAGGGTTCTCCTACTTAGGTGGTAGTACGTAGGTGCCCACACAGCCTGGTGGGTTGGGTCGTGACAATTATGAATTTTCAAGTTGATTCCTTCAGAATACTTGTTGAATTATTTAATGCTAATATATAACCTTCAAATTCTACAAATTCCTTGGGAAAAAAAAATGAAGAGATTTGCTGACATAAATTAGTGGTAATTAATAATGTTCTTGATTTTACAAGGATTAAAAATTTTGTTGATTGAAGGATAACCTCTAAAATACTACAAATTAAAATATGCATTCTAAAGGCCGGTTGCAACGGTTATGGAATATGAAAAGCAATTTCAACATAATAGTCTATGTAGACTTATAGTAAGTGAGAATGTATGTGGTCAAGTATTGATTTATGCATTTTATTTCAGATTAATATAATATGAAATATTATTATTAATTGAAAGGCAAATTTTTAATTAAGTGAAAGGGTAAAATGACAATCTAACACGTTAATCACATACAAATATATTCATTTAAGTTACAAATCATAAGTGATTTGATTTTCATATATAAATAGGAGATGATTTATGAAGTAACTATGTAGTAAGGATGATAATTTTTAAAAAGGGACATATTATATGATGTGATTAAATATATGTTTCTCTGTACAAATAAAATATGTATCTTAATAAAATTATAATCTCCTTTTATAATTACATATAAGAAGTTGTAGCGGGGAATGTATTTTTTTTTTTTGGTAAGTAGCATAGAGATTCGAACAACATATATCTTCTTATGATGGCTAGTAAATCATATGAATTTTATGAAATATATGTAACAGTATCATGGTTAGTTCCGTCATAATAAAATCACTTTATAAGCAAATATGAAGAACAATCTCAAATTCATGTTCCATATTACATAAAATTTGCTAAAAAAATTAATAAATGCTAAAACTTCTTTTTCTGAACAAAATACCCACAGAAATAAGTTTTAAAATTTCATAGAAAAATAAAATTTTAGTTACACAATATAACGAAGATGCAAAATGCATCAGTAATATTGCATCTTTTCTTCTTTTTACTTCAACATTTTCTTCAATTCTTCCTCTTCCGAATTGAGAGTATGTAGTTACAAATGACATATGAATTGACTTTCATTTCATATATAAATAAGAGATAGTTTATAAAGTAACTACAGTAAGAATGATTATTTATAAAAATGAACATCACATTCACAAATGATTAGTTATTCAATTACTACAGTCATACCCATCCCAACTTGTTGTAAAGAATAAAAATCTTAAATCTCTAAAAAATTACATCACAAGCACGTAGATGAATGTCATTTATACAGAAAATTGTTCTTTCTTATATACAATCGATTATCCAAGAAAGAATTGATACATCCATTTGTGCACCGTCCTTCAATTGAAAATAAATAAATAAAAATTAAACAAAAGGTTATAACATTACATGTTGACTTTGTTTTTTATGTACCTTTTTGAAGAATTCATTAAATAAACCAAAATACTACAAGCAACCTTCAAGTTGTTACAATTCCAGCCAAAAGTACCTATACAAACATAAAAGAAAACAACTTATATAAATGACCGAACAAAAATATCTTTTATTATCAAAGAAGAATCAAATTCGGATGAATACACTTAGTACAAATATGACCATCTAAGTGAATCACTATAGATGAAACTTGTATGTATTATTTTTTTAATTAATGACACCTCGTCAAATTCTTTACTTCAATATTAAACAATAGAGTTTATTTAGAAGAGAAAATGTAGCTATTTTATTTAGAATAAAAAAATCGGTTATATTATTTTATCAATCATAACTTTTCAATTTTTTCCGTTATGAGATTCATAATTATGATTAAAAGCAATATCAATGTACTCATTTATCAAAATAATAATAATTTAATTATTAAAGGGCTTAAGGACTTCAACTTCTACCATTATGTAATTAAAATAATTGTATTTAATTAAATAATTAATCAAAATTTTAATTTAGTAGAAGGTCAAAATGATAATTCAACTTTTCACTTTAGAGCTTCCCACGTATAATACTATATGATGATATGATATGATGATATCTTTATGAATATGAGATTTCGTAACGTTAATAAAAAGTTTTGTATTAGAAAAAAAAAAGTTTAGGTGTGAAATCTCTCAAATGTTTAATGAAAATTAACTTTCTTGATTGACGTTGTTTATAAATATTATTTACTTCTCGCAATTCTTATAAATCACAATTTGCATTACAATATTAGTCATTATCTTCTGAAATTAAAGTTACAAGATTTAATTGAAAATTACTTCATCCGTTTCAATTAATATGAAGTTGTTTGATTAGTCAAGAAATTTAAAACTAAATGAAGATTGTAATTAATGTAGTGAAAATGATAGCAATTAATAGTTAACAATCGTGGCATAGCATGTAATTGACAAATAATTGCCTGTTTATTGAAATTTCTTTTTATCCGACAATCATAAGAAAATAAATAATAATTTTAATCCTAACCCATAAGTAGATAAGTCAATCTTTCACCTAACAACGACAATAAATAATAAAGTAGAGAAAAGTAAAATGAAAGAGTAATAAGTCTTATATCAAGCTTTCATAAAAACATATATAAAGTGTGGAAGATATCAAGAATGCACAAAATTTTGTGTCACCAATGCAAAAACATCTAAGGCGAACTATAATTGTTCAACAAAACTGTTTAGATATCTAAAAGACTATTAAATAAGATAGTGATCCTTCATTTATTATACCTACAGAAGATATTGGTATTAAGGACAACCTATCTTATGAGGAGGTACCCGTTGAGATACCTGATCGTCAAGTTCCCTTGTTGAGAACCAAGGAGGTAGCATCGGTCAATGTCTTATGAAAGAATCAGTTTGTTGAGGAAACTACTTGGGAAGCTGAGGAGGATATGAAGAAGAGATACTCACATCTCTTTGAGTCTGGACAGTCTGTTCTCGGTACTTTTTAAATTGAAATATTGTGTTAATTTGCATGTTGGGTGTTTGAGTTGGGTGTTAGATGTTGCCACCCTTAGTCTACTAAAGGTAATCTCATTCGAGGACAAATGTTTGCAAGGGGGATATATTGTAACATCCTGCCTTAGAAAGAGCTAAATTTAGAAATAGCTAATTTGAAAAGAGCTAATTTGAGATTTGTTCAAGTTAAGCTTAAGTTGTGAGGTTTGGGTCAACTTAAAATGACCATAACTTTCAGTACATGATGAGGTAGGTGTCCCATAAGATATGAAATGAAAGGTCTTTGAATCCTCTTTCCAACGCCACCAAGTTTGCTAAATTTCGAGTTCAGATGAGGGAGATATGCCCGTTTGAAGTCAGCATGCCCAGTTAAGGAAATTTACCCGAATTATTGAAGGGTATTTTGGTCTTTTCCTTACCCCATCAGCTTTAAATATTTTTAGTAATATTTTTGGGGTCTAAACTGATTTGGGTCAGTTTTTACAACTCTAAATTACGCTTAGGGTTTTGAGAGGAGTTCAAGAGGAGAGGTTCAAGGCGTTCGTCAAGATTCTTGATATTTGTCGAGGAATTTCACCAAATTAAGGTATGTAAGCTTTCATAGTGTTGGGTTCATTAACCCGCACACAAATCATGTAAATTACATCCTTAATTTCATTCTTGAGGTTGAATAATTTGAATTCTTGCTAGTTGTTCTTGATGTTTTATTCTTCAAGTTTTGCTTATCGAGTTTGATGAATTATTGAGGTGAGGATTTCGATATTTGAGGGAGTAGATTCTCGCGTACTTGTATTGGTTAAATGATTCTAAGGAAAATTTGAGGAAAACAATCGATTCTAGTCGAATTAGGGTCAGAAAATGAGAAGAAAAATTCATCAGATTGATCTGGGGAAAGGCTGGCGCGGCACGCCAGCAGTGCACCAAGATTGAGTCTTGAAAGTTCAGGGGCTGGCGCCTCGCGCCAGCAGTGCCCCATGGTCGCTTGCCCCCAACCTTTTTTCGTTATTTGCTCCGTCTAAGTTCTTTTAAGGTGTACCTTTACTCCTTTCTGATTCTAACTACTCTAAACTACATCTAAACATCGAGGAATTCATAATTCAAATTCAAGGTAGAGTTAAGAATAAAGTCTTGAGAGTTCTTTCGAGTCATTTTGAGAAGTCTTTCACAATCTTGTAAAACTTGTTTAAAGACTTGAGTTTGAGGATCAGGAGAGTTGAGTTTCATATTTCAAAATGAATAAATGGGAACTAAGTATTCCCAAGAGTCACAGGCAGACCCATATGCATAGGTGGGGGTGCACGTGCACCCGTTAACTTCGGAAAAATCATGTATATATACATATCTATCTCAAGAAACTGATAGAAAAAGAAAATATACTAAAGAGTGCACCCTAAGAGAACATAAAATTGCTTTGGTCTGCTCGTAGAAGAGGTGAGGAGTTTTTACATTTAAGGGGGGATTTCCTCGCTTCTACCAGCAGACCAAAGCAATGAGGAGGCTAGCTTCGCCTCTGCCAAGAGTAAATATTTTTACATTTAAAATGAGAGGAAACATCGATTTCCAAATGAGTTCATGAGGAGTTTTTGAGTATAATCTCTTTTAAGAGAACCTTTTTAGTAATAATCTCAAAGACTGAGAATGAGGAAATGTTTTTGAACATATGAGCTGAGTATATTATTCGGAGTGGTATTGAACACTGATATGGGGACGAGTTCATACAACTCAAAGTCCTCATAAACCATGTAGCCAACGTGGGTACAAATGGTTATAATTTTTAGATGAGTCCTTATTGTTTTTTAAGCATAGCTTAGTGGATCAACTTAGTTGAGGATGTCTTATACTCCGGCAAGGTATATGACAGTTTTAGCAGCGTGGGCGAGAAACTGTATCATCACATAGCTCATAGTGATTGTTGTCGTTTAGAAAATCTCCCAATTTGAGTTATTTTGTATCCTTACATACAAATAAGAGTTATTATTGTATTTTTAAATACATTGAGTTGTTATCTACTGTTTTAAATGATTTATATAAACTTCATCTTTATTGTTGTTTTTATACTGTATTGAGTTGAGGTTGAGTTGAGTAGAGTTGAGGCGAGTATGTTTCCTTCTTTCCAAGTTCAAGCTTTTATGTTATGTTCAGTATTCCCCTTACATGCTCGTACATTCAATGTACTGATGCCATTTTGCATGCACCGTTTCATGATGCAGATACAAGAGATCAAGGTCATCAATAGGCGCTTTGTTGATACCATAGCAGTTCGAGTTAGCTTTGGTGATCCTCCTTGCTTCCGAAGGATCCCTTATTTATTTCTATTATTTTAGTTTTGTTAGGATGACCAGGGGTCTTGTCCCAACAACCCTCATAGTATAGAGGCTTCATAGATAGACAATAGTAGTTCAGGAGTCTTTTTCATTTCCATTGTTATTGTTTGAGACTCGAGTTGCCTTCGTTTGTCCAGTTGAATGTTCTTATATATTTTTGAGTTTATTATTTTGAGACATTGAGTTAAACCTTACTTTTAAAGTTCTTTTATTATTGAGTAAGTCTTTCGCTGACAATTGAGCCAGGCCAAGGGTTATCTTGGGGCCAATAATGATTCTCGAGTGCTGGTCACGTCCAGAGTGTAGGCTTGGGACGTGACAATAATTCTCAAAGCATCAAAATGTTCACAAGAACTTTTGGATTTTCTTCAATATTCAACATTTCAATTTTTCTTTTCATAGACTTAACTGCCCAATTGGTACTCTCAAATCAAACACAAAAGAATGAAAATCAATTGGACTAAGTGGTGGCAATCCTGGTAACTTTATTATTTTATCCTTAGCATCATAATTTTTTAAATATTCAGAATTATCTGTGAATCTATATAGTACATCAAAAACTGTGATTGGTTGGATCCAAAATAATGTAGATGGATTTTTTTTTTACACTAAACCAATCTGTTCCATAATAATAGTGAAGATGACATGTGAAAAAGGGGTACATTTATTTTCATTTGATTGAATTAAATTAAAAATAAATTTTGACCCACGAGACTTTATAGAAGAATAGAACAAATGGAACTCATCAATTGGACATAATTAGACTTTTCCATCATAGCCATCAGAGAAAGGAAAAAGCTTAATTCTTCAACATTTGAGAGTTTTTTTTACTGAAACGTGATAAACTTGTGGTTAAAGTGACTTCAATACCTAAATTAATTAATATTTTGGAAAATTGAAGATATTGATTAATTTGTCCTTGGCCTGGGAAAAGTTCTACAAGAACATCAGAATTTTTATTTTGTAAATTTTTATGTTTTGGGTGGTGAAAAGAGAGGTATCCATGAAGGAAAATGATGCTTTTGGGAAGGAGAACTTTGTAAAGAAAGAAAGCGTTTTTGTACTGACTTGGTTACAACTGATTAAGGTCACACATACTTACACTAGTATGTAAATGGTTTTAGATATAAAAAAATCTAAAAAAATATCATATTTCTTTAAACATCTACCTTAAATATTTAAGTTTTGAGATAATATAAATTTTATTAAATAAAAATATATCAAAAGATATTTTACTCAAACTTTCTTGAAGTTCTAAGAAGTATCTGGAATTATTTGTTATACCAAGAATCAACTTTATTATTCAGCAAAAATTAACACAAGAAATGTGTGAGTTAGAGTAATAAGTGACAAAAAAAACCATAATGATAGCAAGTAGTATGTTTTATTATTAGATATAACGTGTGCTAACAAATTAGAGTTACAAAAGCATGACATAAGTACATATTCGATAATGCATAAGTACTCCTCCTGAGCTATGACTGAAATTCCATTGACACACATTAACTTAATTATGGTCCTATAATCCCTCGAACTAATTTTTTTTCTTACATTCATGCACCTTTCGTGCTAATGTGACACCTTCTACCAAATAAATTTGTTATGTTTGTACACACGTTTCTGTCACGTGTGTAATTTTTTTTTAAAATATATAAATTAAAGGGCACTTTTTTTTAAAAAAAAATTAACATAATTTTCTAAAAATAATTAAAAGTGAAAAGATAAGAAATCAATGAAAGAAAAAAATTAAAAATTTAAAGTGAGGAAAAAATTAATATAATTATTTCAGAAACAAAGTATATTATTTCATTATGAATAATTTCGAAGAAATTCACTATTTTTTCTGAAACAAAGAACAAACTCTTAAAAAGACTAATTGATTACTAGCTATTTTATTGAAGTCATCTATTCATGAGTGATTTAGTACTCATTATAACCAAGTAAAATCTCATTAGCAAAAGCCTTGAGATTCACACTTGATGTACCATTTTCCTTCATAGCTTCCTTAGCTAAATCACTCAATTTCTTGACATTTCTCCTCAATTCTTCCCTTTCTTCACCGTCCCCCATCACGATCGTGATACATCTATTGAACTCATCTCTTTCCACGGCACCATCTTCACTAACATTAACTCTAACACCATTCTTCCAAACATCTTGAATGAGTTTTGCATTACAAACTTGATCATTCCAGAGTGGACATGCCACAACAGGTACCTTAGATGCTATGCTCTCTAAAGTTGAATTCCATCCACAGTGAGTAAAAAAACAACCAATAGAAGGGTGTTTTAGAACTTCCACTTGTGAACACCAACTCACTATCTTCCCCTGCTTTTCAAGTTCATCTTTGCAACTCAGTTTGTCCTCCATCTTATCCCCGTCTTGTCCTTCCCTAATCATCCACGAAAATGGCCTCCCACATTTCAGCAATCCGTGACCAATCTCCTCTATCAATTGACTTGATATTTCAGAGTAACTACCAAATGCTATGTAGATAACTTATCCCTTGTCCTTTGAGTTCAACCAATCCATATAATTCTTCGAACTAATCTCAATCATATTAGCTCGAAAAGTATTATCATCAAGAAATATCGAAGGAATTGAAGGCCCAATTCCCACCATAGTCACATGCTTTAGAATTCTCAAAGCATCAAATTCCAAAGCATCAAAAGTGTTCACAAGAACTCTTGGATTTTCTTCACTACTCAACATTTCAATTTGCCTTTTAATAGACTTAACTGCCCAGTTGGAACTCTCCACGTCATCAAACACAAAAGAAGGAAAATCAATTGGAGTAAGTTGTGGCAATCCTGGTAACTCTATTATTTTATCCTTAGCATCACAGTTTTTTAAATAATCAGAATAGTCTGTGAATCTATAATAGTAAACATAAAAAACTGTGCCAGGTTGGATCCAAAATAATGTAGATGGGATATTAATTTTTTTGGCCACTAAACCAACCCATTCCATGATAATCGTGTAAATGACATGTGAAAAGGGGGTACCATTTTTTGCATTTGATTGGATCAAATTGAAAATGAATTTTGACCCACGGGACTTTACAGAAGAATAGAACATGTGAAACTCATCAATTGAACTTCGCTAGAATTTTCCATACATAGCCATCAGAGAAAGGAGCAAAGCTTAACCCTTCAACATTTGGGAGTTTTTTTATTTTACTGAAAGCTGATAGGCTCGTGGTTATAGTGACTCCAATGCCTAAATTGATTAATTGTTTGGAAATTTGAAGACATGGATTAGTTTGGCCTTGGCCTGGGAATAGTGCTATAAGAATTTGAGACTTTTCATTCTTCAAATTTTTCATGTTTTGGGTGGTGAAAAGAGAAGTATCCATGAAGGAGAATGAGGATTTTGGGTAGGAGAACTTTATTAATGAATAAGGCGTTTTTGAACTGGCTTGGTTACAACTGATTAAAGTCACACATATTTATACTAGTAAATAGATGGTTCTAGATTTAAAAAAAATCTAGAAAATTTATCATATTTCTTTAAATATCTACCTTAACTATTAAGTTTTGAGATTTATATAAATATTTATTAAATAAAAAATCATCAAAAGATATCTTACTCAAACTTTCTAGAAGCTCCAAGAAGTATCTGGATTTATTGTTATTCCAAAAATAAGCTTTATTATTCAGCAACAAATAAAACAAGAAATGCATGAATACTTTATAGTAAGCTAGCGTTTTGGCCATAGATTTTCGAATATTCTTGGCAAATATTATTTGGGTGAAATATCACCATGTGTTTGACCATAGTATTTGGGTAACATATTTCACTTTTTTAGAAAAATATGATTTATACCCATAAGTTTTAAAAACTATCAAAACTAACCATAAGTTTGTATTACAAGTCAATTGGATCTTCGTTGCAACAAATAACAAGTAGTGTCCATGCAACTATAGCAATGTGGTAGTTTGGAGTGAGTGCAACAAGTATCATTCCATATATCATGAAGTAGACAAAGCACATGACTTTGTTACCCTGAGCCGATTGTTCATCATTTTCATCAACAACCATATCATCACTTTCATATTAACTCTGAATATTTTATCACTACTTTGGTGTTCACGGAACAAATTATGTAATACAACACAACAACTACTATAGATGGTGTTTTTGTAAAAGATAAAAGTTTGGTGTAAAATTTCAATTTCTAAAAGATCCCAAATAATGAGATTTGGCCCAAATACTAGAAAAAAACTAGTATTTGGGAATTTGGGATATTTGCCAAATAATGGCAAATTGTATGGACAAACACTATTTGCCAAATTTTTTCCCTAATATTACTTGGGAAATCTATGGCCAAACGGGTCCTAAGTAACAAAACAAATATAATGATAGCAAGTTGTATGTTTTATTACCAGATATAACGTGTGCTGACAATTTAGAGATACAAAAAAAGATATTTTTGTTTTTCCATGAATCATCATTATTATTCAGTAAAAAAACGCAAGAAATGTATGATTACTTTCGTCTAAGAAAAAATATAATGATAGCAAGTAGTATGTTTTATTATCATATATAAGTGTGCTAAGAAATTAGAGATACAAAAGCATGACATGTTTGTTGTTTTGAGAATCATCATTATTATTCAGTAAAAAATACAAGAAATGCATTAGTACTTTAGTCTAGAAAATGAAAAAAAAAAACATAATGATAGCAACTAGAATGTTTTATTAATCATTTTTATCATTCAGTAAAAAAATGACGCAAGAAATGCATGAGTATATAGTACTTTAGACTAAGAAACAAAAAAATATAATAATAGTAAGTAATATGTTTTATTATCACATATGTCGTGTGCTAACAAATTAAAGATCAAAAAGCATGACATATATACATATTCGATTGTAAATTATTATTCTAAAAACATAATCAGAAACATGATAACGTAATTTAAAATTAGAATATAAAGAAGTAAGCACATGAAGAAAAAAAAATTCAACATATAATACATATATATTATCTATCTACACTATAGTTTTTCTATAGGGTGAGAGTACTCAAGAATAGTATTTTTGTCAGCTCTGATGTTGAAATATGTGATTGTATATCTCATCTAAAAAAATTATCTTTTAGAGAAGACACACTTTTATTTATTTAATTATAAATTTTGATACTGCTTAGTTCGAGAAAACAAAAGATATAGAAATCGATTAAATACATTCAATTTTTTTGTTGTATCAGTTTCATTTGGCGAAATAGATATGAATGTTCTTATAGTTGGATTGACCTTTTCGCCAACCTTAATGAATAACAAGAACAAAATCCTGTAAAAAAAAACCATCCCTAGTAAAATGACAAGGTATAGTTACTTTGAATAATCAATCTTATTTGCCTTGTATCGCTTAAAATATATTTTCCACCGATCATAATAATTTGAATTTCACCTTCACGCTCATTACCAGTTTTTATTCCTTCAAACTCATTCTAAAACATCCGCATACTTATGAAATGCAATGTAGTGTAGTTAAATAGTACTTTCAGAATGGTTTTGACAAATTATTAGGCACAATACTCAATTACGCATGTTCTTCATGCCTCCAACCACCACGTCTCTCCATACAAAATCTTACAACTTAACATTACATTTCATCATGACCTATTGTTTTCTTTTCTTCTTTACTGTTCTATTCTACATACATACGCTCTCCCATGTTCTTCTACTCTTTAATTGTTTGTGTTTGTTGTTTCGAATATCAAATTAGCTATAACATCAACATTTATGGACTATTGAAGACAAGATTATTTTTGAGTTAATGGTTATGATTTATGCATAGTGGGCTTTGGTTCAGGTATGAGGTGAAGAAAATAAAATTGTACAATGTATTAAAGCTACGTCTTGATAAAACAATTTTTTTTATTTGCATGACTTCCATTGAGTTTCATTAATTAGGGTTTTGAAATAGTGATTTTTCATTTACTTTGCCTCTGCTTTCTGTTTATATAATAATGACTTGGTGTTGACAGTTATATGATTTTGAAGATCTTTTACATCTCCTTTAATTTATTAAAACTTGGCTTAATATATAGGATAATGTTGATTTTTTGTGGAATTTTTGTTTCTTTCGCTTAAAGAAACGATACATATATAGATTAGGAATTAATTAAATATATTCAAAGATTTTTTACCGAATTAATTTTATTAGGAGAAATAGACATGAATACTTTTATAACATAATTTGCATAGTCTTTTCACCAACCTTAATTATAAACAGAAAAAAAAAAATTGTGCACAGAATTTTCATCCCTAATAAAAGAAGGGAAAATGCATAAGTACCCCCCCAAACCTATGCCCGCAATCTCAGAGACACACTTATACTATACTAAGGTCCTATTACCCCCCCCCCCCAACTTATTTTATGAATAATTTTCTACCCCTTTTTTGGCTTACGTGGCACTATCTTCTGGGCCCAGCGCGTGTTGATAATTTTTTCAAGCTACCTGGTTGATAGTGCCACGTAGGCCGAAAAGGGGTAGAAAATTATTTATAAAATAAGTTCGGGAGGGTAATAGGACCTTAGTATAGTATAAGTATGTCTCTGGAATTTCGGACGTAGGTTGGGGGGGTACTTATGCATTTTCCCATAAAAGAATATTTAACATTTCTTCATGAAATACCATCTGCAAAGGATAAATACATATAAGAAATTATTGATGCGATGTAGAGTTTAAACTGTATACATTTTCAAATTAAATAGTTTAACATGACAATAATTTTTTCATATTATCTTTCAGATGAGCCTTGTTTTTTGTTTTTTTTTTAATAGTAGCCACAAGGGCAACAATATAGTCACAAAAAAAAAAAAAAAAAAACTAGGGTTGGTCCAATCGGATCAGTCCATACAAACTATATTTGACCTAAATAGGTCAAAATTAGCTCAAAATTCTCCATGAAAGGTAGAAAGACATTTCTATGTACTAGATTAAGAAACTTGCATAGTCTCCTCTCTCATTATCTAGGTTTTTTCCACTCCTAGGTTTTCCTATCTGGCGAAATGGGTATCTTCTTTGCCTCTTTCCTCGTGTTTGAGCTCTAAGTGGTTTTCATTTGGAGATAAATCTAGAACTTTTTTTTCCTTTGTTTCCAATTTTTTCGATTATCATTTGATAAGTTATTTTTCTCATTTTGATGAAGTTTATTTTTCTAAAATAATAATATGAACTAACAAAATTTTTATTTTGAAAAAGTATTACCCAAACACACTCTCAGTTTGTCACGACTCGAGACTATCATGTAGTCGTAACATGGTGCTTAGAACCACAAGTGACCCAAGCTAACCCATGGTCTGGCATAACACTATGATTCATACAAATAATAACTGAAGATAACTTATGCAGAAGCTAAACTGGGATAAATCTAAAATAACTTAGTAGTCAAAATAGAATTCATTTAATTTGAACAAATCATAAAGTTAAAACTATCGTGTGACTGTCTGAAAGCCTCTACTAAGACGAGTTATTGGGACAACCCTCCAACTAACTCTAACTATCAGAAGCTGAAAGATTAACATAATGAAACAACAATAGCTCTTGTCCTTGAAAGATGAGGACTCACCAAGCTCAGTTGTTGAGATGATACAACAATAGTACTATTTGTGAGTTGGATACTGAGAGTATGAATCTATAAGACAATATAGCGCAAAAGAGTATGTGTGTAGTACTTTGAATATACTGAATATGTGAGATATACACAATAATCTAACAAGCTAAACATGATAAATCTAAGATGTTGAACTGAATATAAATTTGAAAATTAGTTGATGCAATGACCAAGTAATAATTATAAACATGTAACTAATCAACACTGTGCTGAGTACACTAAAATACAAGGTCATCAAATATCTAAAACTGAACTGTGGGAGATACTATTAATCGACATACTACATCTGAGCTAAACGGAGTCCAACATGTACCCCAGTTGGAAGGGTGCTTTGCATTTTTCCAGGGTACAAACATTATCTAATGTGGATCTACTAAGCTAATGTCCAAAAAAGACTAAGGTGTCAATCCTAGTCTTAAGGGTGACCCTTAAAACCTACGTTGTCACGTAGTTCTGAGACTTAAGGAATGCTACTAAAAGTCTCAGTCTTAACTGATGGGTGAGATTTCATCCATATGTCTGCTTCGTGTAAAGTAATACTCCGAACTTAATTATACGGGCAAACCACATAATACTGATAATACTGGATAGCTCAATAATTGAAATATTAAATGTTTTATTTGAAACTATCATATACATGTGGAACTGAAAGATTGAAGGTACAACTTATCATAATAAATTTTGTCATCCTGAACGAGGTATGTAATTTAAGCAACAAAATTTTAAAGACATAGATTTTCCCTATTCGGCTGGCTTAAGAATATAACCATATAAAAATATTGAACTTTAGGTACAAACATGTATTTATGGGCTATAGGTCACTTTCCTAATTTTCTAATTGAATTCTTTGCTGTATACCTGTTCCTGTGAGATTCGTCCCTGACTCTTAGTTGGGTTTTTATTGCTAACGACCGCTTATTGTCTTATTGTTCTTAAAGGATAAATTGAGTGTTATCATTGCATTATCAATTGTATCTTCTCTTTTTATACTTCTTTAAAAATCATAGTATTTTTGTTATTTAACTTCTATAAAAAAAAACATAAATTTCGTCTAAAATAGAAAAATGAAAAAGTATTGATTGAGTAAATAAGTTAATGTTGTCCAATATTTTGACAAATGAACAACTTTTCTAAAAAAAAATTAGTTTGAACAAAATTTATAATGTAATAACCTTAGAAACAGATTTCGATGCAAGTAATACAAAAATAATTAATAAAAATAAAGATATATTTCATAGCCGTTTCTAAAAATAAAAGGTATATAGTAGAAATAACCTCCTGGTAGTATGGAATGTTTGTAGAAAAGGTTAATAGTAGTAGACAATTGAAAAACCTCATGGTAGGATTGAATGTCTGGCACGACCGATGGCTACCTAACAATATAACAATGAGAGAACTACTACATGGCCCGCTCCACATAAACGGGAGAGACCTCAAAACTGGAACATTCCTGTCCAAGTATGTCCAAGGCGAAAGAGGACCTATATCATTCGAGTTAACTAAAGCGCTAAAAAAACCATCCTACAATGTACCTATACAAACAGAGCACTAAAGGACAAAGCCGCTTGAAGGCCTAGCCATAAGGGAGTCCTAACAACAAGCTTTGTATATCATTTTCTAATAAAAAAACAATGTTGAAACCCCTCAACCAATAAATGAGTTTACATGGATTTGGTCACTTAAAGGCCCAAATAAAATAAAATACTTCATTTGGCGGTGACAGCATAATAGAATCCCCGCACCGGACTATCTAAGCAACTTTGGAATAGAAATTAGTAAGCTATGCCATATATGCAACACTCCCGAAAAGATCACCCACATATTCCTAGAATGTGAGACAATTATGTCACGACCAAGGGGTACCCCCTAGATGTAACATGGCGTACTTGACCCCGAAGGGAACTCATACAAGCCCTTAGCATATCATAACATAAGATAATAAAAAAGTACGGAATTTAAAAACATTTTTCATAACAATCGAAGTCTCAAAACGAAGCGGAAGTTTACTACACTTTTCTCAAACCATCTAATACATGAAAGTCTTAGGGACACAGCCTGTACAAAACTTCTAACATAAAAAGAAAGATGTAAAAAGGTAAAAGGGTGATCAAGTCCTCGATGCTATGAGGACTCACCAAATCTTCTCTTCTTTATCTACTATCAACCTAGCCACGAGGATGAAAGCCAATATAGCCAAACCCTACATTTGTTAAGAATGTAGGCAAAAGTATGTGTTAGTACAATAATGTACGAAATATGATGGCTAGCATAAAACATCAACATACGCATATAAGAGGCATTAGTCCACATAAGACATATACCATAATGATAAGAGAAAATAACATAGGTCATGAACAGAAGAGACATCCTCATAAAACATAGGCTATAAGCATAAGAGACACAACATAGTCATGGGCACAATCAATGCATCTAATTCAACATGACATAAGAGAAACACTTCATGAGCCACCTCAAGGCAAGCTTGTGCAATGCATGAACAAGACCCCATAATCCCAGTCATGCTAAGAAAGTCACTTTAGGTCATCATTTATCTTTATCATCCTTTGATCTCATACTTAGCTTATTTTTCATAGACAAGGGAACATTCACCTTTAGTCAAACATATCAAGGAAAGCAACGTATAACAACAATCCAAGTTAAGCATACTTAATAGCATAAGCCATAAACATATTCATTACATAGACCATCATATCATAGGAGAGACATACCATAAGTACCCTTAAATCATACTTGTGTAACTCATGAATAAGATCCCATACTCCTACCCATACTAAGTATAACTTCTTGAGTAATCATAGTTCATAATTCATATTCTTGTCATAATGGGAATTAGCCTTAACCGACATAGACCATGTGAGCTTAGCATGGAATCCGGTGTTACCCACACCGAAAAAGGTTGTCCTACTTGCCTAAGGTAAGACCATAATCATATTAGCTTTAGGTGGATCCAATAGCTAAATAACCTAAGGGGGCACGTAGTTTATGGGATAAGGAGATTGCTACTAGAAACCCGCCCTTTCTAGTGGAGGGCTTCCATCTCAAGAGATACTTTCTAGAAACCCACCCTTTCTAGCGGGTGAGCTTCGATCTCATATTCAATATCCACTCGGTGCTAAGCATAATTCCCACGGGGTACATATTAAGTCTTGACTTAAGTTCATATTCATGGAAGAATGCTTTGACACTCAATCCAACATAATTCATAAGATAGCTCATATATTCAATAGGTAAGAATAGCCTTTCACCCTTAGAATCATCATATTTGTTAGAAAATCTTTCACATCATATCATATTCATAATTATGTGTGTACATGAGGATAATCATTCAACAACACAACAACTAGATCATAATAATATTCAATTTATTCTTAAAGTGTTCTTAAAGCATATACATAAACCTCATAATCATGCATAATTCACATAATTTGCCCTCCAAGGACAATAAATTATATTCAATCAACACATCTAGAATTACTACATTAGACACGGATGATAACATAATTCAATTAGTTCAATTACTACATTCATAATCTCATATACTCATAATACAGGTCATGTTGGTGAGGTCTCTCCACAATAATACCATATACAATTCAACATACATAATAGCTTCACTCTTAAAGCCTTAACATTCCTAGTTCATTCATATTAGCTTTACCCTCAAAGCCCTAGAAATCACCTTCATACTACAAGCTTTACTCTCAAGCAACACCTCACATAGTCATCATATATGCCTAATTTTCAAGATAATCTAACCACACGCTTCATTCTTAACCAATTATAGTCATATATCATCATGTGACTTCAATCTCAACACTACTAATTCAAGATCCATCATATAAGCCCTAATATAATCAATTCATATCAACAAGTTTTACTTTTTAAAGAATTCATATTTAGGTGTTCTATTCTCAAGTAATTTATAAATAAATTCATCAATCTTAGAATGTCACATCTAAGCCCTCAATTTCCTCTTTCATGGCATAAAACCAAACTATATCAATTTTACCTTAAAAACTTAGGTTAATCAAGAATACATGTATGATCATACTAAAATAATGCAATTACATCATAAACAACCATTATCCACTCAATTGGATCAACACACAACAATACCCACAATGTAGGAAGAAACCCTAACTAGAATTGGGGTTCATCTTCACAATTGGGAGTAATCATGGGGGCTTCATGGATGGAAGGATTCCATGAATGAATAATCCAGCATACCTTGGATACGAAGCCTAGAAAGCTTGCAACAATGAAGTCTTGACCTATCTTTACCTTCTTCTTCTGCTACTTTTTCGAGAGAGGATTTTTTAGAGGGAATTGGGTCTCTTTTGGGTGAATTGAACACTTAATTAAGAGTCTAATAGATTTTTATAGGTTGTATAATTACTAATAAAACAACACAACTTAACCCCTTATTAATTATAGAAAATTCCCTTAACCAAAAACTTAACCGGCCTAAGGACCTTTACTGCCTCACCCATGAGACCCTGACTCACGGGTCATGAGTGGATCCACGGGCCGTGCTGGCCAATCCTGGGTGGTGGTCTGAGGCTTGGCTTTGGGGTCCTCACCCATGAGGCGTGGGTCCCCCTACGGGGCGTGGGTCCCCAACCGTAGGTGGACTATTTTTGGGCAGACTTTTAGGTAGTTCTAGGGTCCTCCTCAAGGACCCTTAGTTGGTCCTTGGGGAGTCGTACCTTGACGTTTAACCCCTAAACCATTCATTCTATGTACGGGAAGCCATTTCTACGACTCTAACCCTCACGTCAAACTTTTGAACCCTCACATAAGGCTCTAGTTTAGCCTACTAGTTTCCGGGGTGTTACAAGTTAGGAAAATGTGGCTAGACTTGGGAGTTATATATGCAATAAATCATATTATAAATAATGGAGGGGTCGATTAGCTAGTTAGACTCAAAGTTTTCCCCTCAGAAAAACATCATTAAATTGGCAGGAAGTGTACCCTTTCTTCATATGCAACATTTGGAGGACAGGAAATGAAAACCACCATAATAATATAAGTACGAAAATAAGCATTAGAAAGACCATAACTCACTCCAGAGAATATCTTTCACTAACTGGACCCTCGAAAAGAAGCATTACCCCAAAAACCACATACATAAAATGGGAACCCCCAACAAAAGGATTCAAATTAAACACAGACTGTTTGTCAATGGGTAACCTAGGGAGAGGAGGAATAGGGGGAGTAATTAGGAATATAAAGGGAGAAGGGGTATTAGGCTATATGAGCAACCTTTATGCTACAAATTCCTTAGAAGCAGAATTGACAACACTACTACAAGGAATGGAGTTGGCATTGAACAACAACTTGACGCCATTAGAAATCAACATCAATTGTAACGATATAATTTCCCTCCTCGAGAATGACCACACCCAGCTTACTCTAATATATTGTTTGATTGGAGGGTGCTAATCTAGAAAGGGGGGGGGGACCCCAATTCAGCATAGCTATCGTGAAGCAAACAAAGTGGCATATGATTTAGAAAAGGATGGAACTAATATGACGCAGGCCAACTATATTTGCTGCTTGGAAGTTCCACCGATGTTTGTCTTGGAAAAGCTAGAGGCAGATATAACGGGTACTTATTTTGTTAGGCTGACTAAAACCCCTACTAATTTAGACAAATGTATTATTAGTACTACTACTGCTCCAAATCCTTTCTGGATAACGATAAAATAAAATACTAAAAATATTAGAAAGATTACTCATAAATATTTAGCATGTAATGACTAGCAGACATCGAAGAGCAAGGTGTGCTAGCCAAGCATGCATGCGCTCTTCAAAGTTAAAAAACCTACTTTAGTGAAAGCGACCTTCCCACAGATGCTCTTGGCCCTTTAAAAATGAATTTTTTTATGTTCAGCATAGATAAAAACTCGAAACTTGAAGGTTTTTGGACTGATGTCCTCCTTCATATTTGTATTTATCTTTCGATTAAAATATATAACACCCCAAAAATTTCTAAGATGAGACTCGAACTATTCTTCATTTGTGAATAAGATTTTACTGAGTGACTCTTAATTGTTCATAGGTGTTAAGTTCAATTATTTAGTGTTGGGAATGATTTTGAATATGAATTAAGGTAACTAGAATCCCCTAGCACAAAGTTGAGTTGAAATCACTAGAATCCCCTAGCACAAAGTTGAGTGGAAATCTTTCTTTCCTATTGAGTTTCACTATGAGATTTACTTGGGTCAACTTCAAATGACCATAGCTTTTAACACACAAAGAGTTAGGTGGCCCATGATCTACCAAATTTAAGGTATTTGAGTCCTCATTCCATCGCTGTCAAGTTTGCTTAATTTCGAGCTCGAAGTAAAAAGTTATATCTATTTGAATGAAGTCTTTCTAGTTAAGGCATCTGATTCATTTTAGAAAAGGGTATTTTTGGTCTCTTCCTTTTTCCTAATAGTCTTAGCACTTTTTTCCCCACCCATTTAATGTTCTAATCAGATGCTAAACCATTTTTTGTCTTTCCTAAACACTTAGAAAAATAAGAGAAGAGTTCAAGAGGAGAAAGAGCTAGGTTTTGAGCATTCGTCAAGATCCCGTCGATTTTCACCAAGAACATTGTTCTTTTCATGTATGTAAGACTTCTTACAGTGTTGGACTTTTTCGTCCTCACTCTATACATCTAATTCATCCATGAAATCGTTGTATCTAAAAGATTCTTGAGTAGTTATTGATTATAGTTTCATTATTTAACAATGGAGGTTATGAGTTTCTTGGATTGAGGATCTTTAGTATGAGTTGTGTTTCTTAAAAGGATTATATGAAATTCTCTTGTGATCGTGTCGGGCTTGAGAAACAAGAAGAGTTTAGAAGAAATTTCCCAATTCTAACCTAGTTTGAGGCTTGATTTTTTAAAAAAAAATTCATCCAAGTCGTTGGAAAAAGACTGGGGCGGCGCGCCACTAGTACTCTAGGAGTGTTAGGGTGACGTGCCAGCAGTACTCCCAAATCTAGCCCCATTACTTTGGGGCCTGGCGCAGTGCGCCACCAGTACGACAAGAGTGTTGAACGTGCCAGCAGTGCACCAGCAGTATGCCAGGAGTCACTGAGCCAATTTTTTCTTGTTTCATCCGGTGCATATTCCTTTAAGTTTTGGCTATGTTTCACTTA
>JAJONZ010090437.1:0-20934 GCA_029582445.1 Solanum paucissectum
GTGGCTTAGGTCGCAGGTTCAAGCCCCACACCATGCAAAGCGAAGCCCGGTATTTAAGTGGAGAAGGGTAGAGGGGCGGGCCCATTATCCACCGAGTTTAGAAGGCTGTGATTGGTCCAAAGGGCTGGTCACAGACGGATTTCCCGGTTATCAAAAAAATAAATATATATATATATTGTTGAAGGAATACTTTATCATAGTGCCTGGACATAAACTAAAGATGCATATTTAAAAAAAAAAAATTGGTCCATAATCGCCTCCACTTCTCATGTAGTGGACCTCTATTCAGATTAGAGGGGAGGTAATACCTTAGCTATTTCACAAACTAAAGAATACTATGGATGACTCTAGTGCAGTCCGTTTAAATATATATATCTTTTATACTTTCAGTGCAAGGAGAATAATACTTTATTGTATAAACAGTCAATCTTGATAGATGAATCTGGATGACTTCAGTGCAGTCCTATACTCATCATATACATACTTTTGACGCCGACATGGTATTATACACCGTACTCCCTTTTCGTAATCCAAAAAACTAATAAAGTGTTTTGCTTGTTTAAAAAAAAAGTGATGTTAGTTCAGAAATAAGGTAAAGGCACTCTTTATTGTAAGCTTAATCAACCCCCAGATTTATAGAAAAACATCATTCCATCTCAATGCTTGTATTATCTCTAGGGGATTGGGCAAAATTGAAATCCAAACCAAAATCCAAATATTATGGAATATTTGTTTGAATTCCATACCACTAATTGGATTTTGTAATTAATTCTTTAAAAAAATGGATTTGGATTTGGGATTTGGGACTTCAAATTTTCGGATATCTGATAATCTGAATGTTCTATACCTTATATTAATCCCTACCCATTAGACATAAGCCCAAATACCCAATACTAAGTTAAGAACCCGGCTAAATCAGTTAATATACCCTATTAAGGTTATGATTAATGCAAACTGAGATGCATTTACTGAGGTTAATGGATGGTGCAATTTAATATGAATAACTTTATTTGGATGTTAATTGTTTCTAAGAAGAAGAGCTCAACTTATAGGCTCAAACTGAAAATCCAAAAATAACCAAACTGATTAATAAAAAACCTAACTTGAAAACCCAATCCAATCCGAACTTATTTGGATTGTAATTTCTTGAATCGAGAAACCAAAAATCCAAATTGAAGTTCTCATATCCAATATGTTGCCAAATTCTTAACCCTAATTATCTATATATGCTATTATGCATTTTATTTTAGTTATTGAGGGGCATAATGAACAATGACATCTTCAAACTATACTCCAATTCATTTTAAATGTCTAGATTAACACTAAAAGAGGACCTCACAAAGTCAAATGTGTGCGGACTTCGACAGCCATTGTTATTAAAATTTTGGCTTTTGATACAACTACTTCTACCATTACTACTATTGAAGCATAATAGTTGCAATTTTTCTTTCCGAAGAAACTATTATTATACTCCTCAATCCTGAATTAGTTGGGTACAGGTATATGAATCATCACTATCCATAAAAATTGAATATTTGCCTTTATGTGATGGCTATGTTTTAAAAAGCAAAAAGCGCAAAAGAAGCGACAAAGTCCGGGGAGCTTGAAGAGAAAACGAAAAGTGAAGCATATGCTCCTTTAAGGTAAAGTGCATAATTAGAGAAAATTAGAGAACACCAAATGCATGAATTTAGTACTAAGCTAATCAAATTGCAATTAATATAACTATTCCAACATCCATATATAGCAATGTCAATATTAATCCAACTTCAAAGCTGAAATTAAGGAACCGACCCCTTCTCGTTTGGATCACTTCGCCACTCATTGGTTAAAGCCCACATTTCATTGAAGCATATAGCTTCACCTATGAAACGATAACTCCTCGCTTTGCTGCTTCAATAGCTTTTAAGTAATGAAGTGATAACTTTTCTTCTTTTTTTGAAACGGGTAACTTATAATGAAGTGATAACTTTTAATAACACAAGATAAGGTGAGTGTCCAGAAACTTGCACACACGTCAATTATATCATGGGGTACCTGCTACCTCCCATCAACACAGGTGTCGGGTAGCCTGCCCATCAAGTCTTAGACACGAAAGACTTGGTACTTTCTCTCTCTGCTGAAATTTGAACTGATGTTTCTCATGATTTTCACCCACTACATTGACAGCTAGACCACAATCTTGGGTGCTTACAATTTAACATTTGCTTGTGATATTAAAATATAAAGTCGTATGAGCTCTTCCTATGTTCTTTCTTTCCAGCTGTTTCTAATAAAATCCATTATCCCACTTTGCCTCAAATTGAATGTCCATATTTATCTATTGATCCCTCTAAAGACAATATCCGTATAGCAAGAAAATTGTGTTCAACCACATATTGTACTCTAACCAATTTAAAACACACTCTACTCAGTCTTACCAGAAGGCCTTCCCACGAAATCCCTCCCATTAATCAACAAGTGCCTTGATTGACACATCAATTTCTCCCTTTCTAGAAACTGGTACATGTTAGGGGAACCCCCACTTCGGGAAGGCAGTGGGCAGAATACTGATCAGCAATTAACAAGCCTCTTGAAGTCCAATGTTCTAAGCCTTAAAAAATAAAAGAACAAAATGACCCAATGAGTTCCCCCATTTGGTATCTAGCCCCATTGACTCCTTAATATCCTACACGTTGGAAGTCAAAACATGACATTTCAACAGAATAACAGAAACCTAGGAAATTTTTTAAGAAACCCACATAAACATTTAATCTCATAGCAGAATCACTTCATCCTCTTAATCTTTAAGGAATTGTATGTTGATGTCTTTAGTCAAGATTGATATTGATTAACGGATTCTGCAATATTGGAAGACACTACGGACATGTGCAAAGTGCTCTAATCAAAGTAACAACAGAGTAATTTTCGACATAAGTTTATGCCAAACGCATCTAATAAGAGCACAATAAGCAATTAGTTTAACGGAAATTATCATGTCTAACTCCCCAAGTTAACATCCAGGATGAAAACAAGCTTCAGCTTTACTTTGGCTCACAAAGGAAGATACTTCTTCTGCAATGGTGACAAATGAGAACTCATGCTCCCGTACAGTTCTAATCTTCACAGTGAATCACGAAGCATTAAATTAATCTAATACCCAAATTCCGCCAATTCCTTGCAGATCGCAGAGTAGTCATACCAAAATCACAAACTGCAAAGGCTGGAATCTCTTGTTCGAACCTCCATCTTTGAACTGGCTGTTAGAAACAAACTTGTTTTATTAAATTAAATCTCAGGATACCCAATTTAAAATGTCATTGATGTGTCTACTTTCTCTTCCAATTTTTTGAATTATAAGCCGATCCTAGAATAAGATTCACTCTGGAGAAAGCAGGCTATCTTACAACGGATAGTAACATTCAACTTTCAGAGGAAAACAAGCTGACAAATCAAGCAACAAGCTGATGTTTTACTGCACCACTAACCACCTTACTTATACTCCACGAGTAACAATCAAGAAACTACTCATCAACTTGATGATATAAATCCTCATGAATTGGCTCATCTCATTCAAATACTGGTAAGTAATATTTTTCATGGCAAACCAAGGACATTGAGATAAACAAATGAAAATGACACGAAAAGAGCACAACTTACTCGGTCCCTAGGCCGCCATTTAGAGACCAACCCAGTGTCAGATGGACCAGAAGGAACAGAATCCTCAAAACGATCATGCCTAAGCTCACACAACACAATTGTCTGCGGAAAATAAGCCATACTTGTTGTCGTCATCGCATTATCAGCAACCCCACCACCAACATAGCTACTACTAGCAGTGTCCAAATCTCTAACATTACTCCTTTCCCCATCCTCATTTCCAAACTCATCCAAAGCAGCTGATGATTGTGACAACCTCGACGCCATCAAATCCCCCAATGCCATTCAAATCGCAATAATTGAAGCTGAAAATTTTCCTAACCTTGCCCTAATCGAACAGATTTTGGAGTGAAACTCATAACCCAGATCGACCCAGATACCAAAAACCCTAAAGATACCGTTTTTATCCGGTAATTCGCAATAAAGATCAGGGTTTCAGTAGTGATGGTAAAGGGAGATTGAAAAAGGTTGTTTCTTGAGGATTAATCAATGAAACCAGTGAACCAGCGACGGTGAGAGATGGAGAAAAGGAAGGAAGGAGAATCCAGCTTCAAGAAGGTTCTGGAAAACCCTAAAAGAAACCCTAGAAGATGGTGTTGATGAAGAAGAACAACAAGAAGGAGGAGGAGGACAGTGCGGCTGTTGAAGCAACAAAATGAGAAAAAGAAGAGAAGGAGAGAGTTGTTGTTTTGTAAAAAAAAAAAATTGTATAAAATATAAGCAATATGTTGTTTCTTTTACCCTATTTGTATTTTTATTTTTAGAAGAAATTAAATTCAATTCTTTCAATTAAATGAATTATGAAGTACTATTCATTAACTTTTGAGGAATATAGAAAAGTTATTTGAGGAATACATGACTTGTATGAGAAATTTGAAGTAATTGAAAGCATAAATAATTTGTTTCGAGTCAAATTAATAAATGATTTGTCTCATTTTCAAAATTTGTTCAAAACCTATTTAATTATTAGAGAAAATGAAATAAATGCATAGTAATTGTAATTAAACTTTATAATTAAACGAATTATGAATGCATAAATAATTTGTTTAGAGTCAAATTAATAAATGACTTGTTCCATTTTCAAAAATTTGTTCAAAACCTATTTATTTAATTATTATAGAAAAATGAAACAAATGCATAGTAATTGCAATTAAACTTTATAATTAAATGAATTATGAAATTTTGATTAACTTGAGTATAGAAAAGTTAGAATTTAATGCAGTTGGAGGTATGAAAAACTTAAAAATAATTGAAAGCATGAATAATTAATTCCGAACCAAATTAAAAAATAATTTGTCTCATTTTAAACAATTTGTTCGAAAATTGTTAATTGATAGAGAGAAATGAAAGAAATGCATAGCAATTGAATTAATAGAGTAGTTTTTGATAGCATTTAAATTGTCACGACCTAATCTGTTATGAGTGACATCCACACTACACTCTTGGTGGGAGAATCAACTATCTACCAACACACAAGCAATTAATCAACTTAAAACAACATTTTTAATAAATAAAACAAGTCTTTATATGAACCATCGTCAAAATACTTGCGAAACCCCCTCCCCTAAATCCTGAAAGTCGTATATCAAACATCTATAATGTAATCTAGAATATGGGCATGCAACCCGCAAACAAAAATAGTCTGGAAAATGAACCAAAGGAAAAAGAGGAATTCATAGCGGCTCGAAAAAAGCATATCACTATTGGATTCCGAAAGTGCTGGAGTCACAATTAAGATTATGAAGCAGCCACCTAAATATGTCGTGTACTCAACAAAGAAAGAGCAAATATACTATCAATACACAAAATCCACAGTGTATTGATAGGATCAACGATCAGCTCCAGTTATACAAAAATATGAACAGATAACCCAACTTAGTAAAATGGATAACATATAATTATAACCACAATCAGAATCATAACCCAGACTCTCAGTTCTCATCCCGACTCAACATTCACAATAAACATATCAACAACATTACAACAAAGCCAACCCGGTTCACTCATGGAACCCATACACAAACAAGCACATAGACACGACATGACTAACATATAAGCCGGCACTAATATCAGGTCTAATTCCGCGATAAGCCTAACCAAGGTCTAATTCTGCGATAATCCGAGCCAACCATTAGTAACCTATATCGACTTGGAATCTGAGCTAATCATATGGATATTTCGTACTAGGCGTGGTACTCGAGCCAACCGAATATGTATCAAGTGTGTACTCGATCCAACCAAGTGATATCATGTACCAGGCGTGGTACCCAAGCTGTTAGTATGTACTAGGTGTGGTACACGAGCCAACCGACAATCACACATCACAATGAATAAAATCACACTTATACCCCCAAATAAACACATTCATTACATGAAATTGACAATAGACTAACATTTCAATTTATACTCCTTCTATTTTCCTAAGCATACACTATACATGTAATATTAACGAAGCAATTAGCAAGCACATATAACATTAAACGAGAAACAAAATAATTATTACCTACCTCGAATCAAGTTTGGAATACTCTATTGAACATGTGGTCCCCCCTTGTTAAGATACCTAGCTTGTTCTTAGTCCACAAACAATCAATATAACACATAATTAGACCCGAATAATCTAAATACAACCGGATTAAATTCTAATCCCAAATCACATGCCAATTTAATAATATTCTTACCCAAATCAGGATTTTCCCACCATTTAGTCCAACCAAAAGCGCACTCCCTAATGTTATTACCATGGATTCTAAGGCTTAGTAATTGAATTACCAAGCTAGGGGAGTAATTTACTTACCTTTACGGGTGATTTCAATAGAAAATAGGTGAAAATTGCTCTAGATCGCCTATGCACTTCTCCAAAATGTTCTTAGATAATAATGGGCGATATTTAGGAGTTTTCTGCATTTTTAGCGACTTAGCCCGTTGTAGTGGCTCAATCCCACTATAGTGGTAGTGCTATAGCGGGATCTTCCGCTATAACGAAAATTAATTTGGGTTGTGTTAGCGGCATGTCATTCGTTGTAGAGTCTTGCACAAGATAGAACCTCAGAAATCCTTCAAAAAATAATCAAATTCGCAACACACATTCGAACCTTGACGTTCTAAACTAACTCATTCACGTCAAGTTCGATATCAGGAGTTTTACTTACCCGAATTTACTTTTGAAAAATCCCATGGACTCCTTAACGTCTTAGCGATAAGAAAAACATACCCACTTCGACGTTTCACCCAATCTCATTTCCGAAATGTCCTAGATCTCGTCTCGCTTAGATTTCGTTCAAGCCTTACCTAACCTAAAATTTTCAACTCTTCAAACCAAAAGTTTTCTTACACATATTTTTCACTGAAAGCTCACTCATAACAACAGAAAGAGTCGTTACATGCATTCCAAATTTTTATTCTAACTTATTCATGTTATTAAAAAAACTTTTATGATTATTATGGTCTATTAGCTCCTTGATCAACGAGCTCGGATAGTAGACGACAATGACAAGGTTGTGGTCATGTTGGCCTTGTCACACGCATACGCCGAAGCAACATTAGAATGTAAGGTAGGCGTCGACAATGGGACTAGATTGTTTGTGAAGTAAAGATGTGCACAATTACACTAAGACTTGACATCGGAGTGACAAGTGTGAACCAAGGCTTGGATGTGGCAAGGAAGCTTGGTGAGGAATTGACAAGGTGCAAGCAAGACAATGTCATATGCAAGGGCGGACCCACGTAGTCAGTTTCGGGTGCTCGAGCACCCATTGACTCCAGAATTTTTTTTGTATATATATATAGAAAATATGATAAAAACGTTATTAAATATAAATAAGCACCCACAGAACAAAAGCAGTCGTGGGTGCGCTGGTTAACGATTGAAATATAAGGCGCGCGAAGCATGCGGGCGAGGGTTCGAATCCCGTCAGCCCCATTCTTTTTTTTTGGACTTTTTCCAGCGAATTTTGCACCCTTTTTTTATTTCCTTTTTTTAATTAAGGGCTTATTTTACTCCGAATTTTGTACTTATTTTGACTTTTTCTATTCTTAATTAGTTTAGGGTGACTAACTTTTTCTTTCTTTTTTATTTTTAACTTTTCCTATGCTTTAAAACCTTTTTCACTGCCCACTTTTATGTGATTTTTTCTTTTAACAAAACGATGAATTTGATGAAATCATTCTTCTTCTTCTTCTTGTTTCAAAGAGAAAGCAGCCAACCCAACAACAAACTTCAAGCTTTTTTCTTTTCAAAATCAAAATACAAAAGCAAGGTAATAAGATTTGATGGTTGATTAAAGTTAGATAATGAAAAAAAAGGGTTTGGAGAATTAGGTTTTGAGATTTTCATTGCTTATGGCTAGCACTCTTAAGTCTTAATTCTTAAAATAGATTCCAAATACTTTTTTTGTTACTTGATAAATAGGTTTAGACTTTAGAGTCTCACATATTTAGTGTTTGGTGATTAAAAATATATTTTTTAAATACTTTTGAAATAAATTTTTTTCTTACCAACTTAGTTGATTCAAAAAATTAAATTTTAGGATGTATACAAATTGTGCAATTGAAAATTTTGTGCTCATTGACTCATATATTGCTAATTATTGCTTGTGGTGTTGAAAGATCAAATAAATATATTAATTGTTGTTTGGGTTGTTGATAGAAAGTTATAGATTTCAATAAAAATTAATTGAATTATGTGAAATAATTTTATGATACAATTGATTTTTTTGCAGGAATTTATCTTTGTAAATTGAGATGGATAAGTATGTCACAAGATCGAAAATTGGGCATCCAAGTTCTAGCTTTACTCATCCATCTACCACTTTAACCATAGCTCCGAAAATTCAAAGGAAAACATTTATTTCAGATGTTGATTTAGAATCTCCGGGAATTAGAAAGCCCATTGCAGAATATAATCCTAATATAAGTGATGATATTAGGAGATATTATATTCTTAAAAATCCTTGCCAACCTAAGGATCATAAATTTCCTAAAACTAAGTTTGGGAAGGAAATGCGGCAGTTTTTTCCTGATTGGTTTAATAATCGTAATTGGTTGGAGTATAGCATAACAAAAGATGCTGCATTTTATTTGTGTTGCTACTTGTTTAAAAATGGATGTGAAAGTCGTGGAGATGTGGTTGATGTTGCTTTCACAAAGACCGGCTTTAGAGCTTGGAACAAAGCTACTGAAAGATTTAGAGCTCATGTTGGAGATATAAATAGCATCCACAACAAGTGTTTCAACAAGATGCTTGATTTGATGAATCAATCACAGTCAATACGCACTTCCTTTGATAAAAAGTCCAAAAAAGAAAAAAGTGAGTCTCGATGTCGCTTGAGTGCTTCAGTTGATGTGACAAGATTTCTCTTGAAATTAGGATTATCATTTCGTGGACATGATGAGAGTCGATCTTCTTCAAATAGAGGTATTTTTCTTGAACTTTTGCAATGGTATGGAGATATTAATGAAGATGTTGGAAGCATTATTTTAGAAAAAGCTCCAAAATATGAAATGATGTGTTCTCCAAGTATTCAAAAGGATATTGTTGATTCTTGTGCTAAGGAAACAATCAAATCTATTCTTGAAGATTTAGATGGAGATTATTTTGGGATACTAGTCGATGAATCAAAGGATGTATCACACAAGGATCAAATGGCACTTGTTTTGAGATATGTTAACAAAGAAGGACTTCGTGATAGAGCAATTTGTTGGTATTATTCATGTTAGTGATACATCTGCTTGTTCATTAAAGGAAGCAATATACTCTTTTCTTTCAGATCACTCATTAAGTCCATCCCAAATACGTGGGCAAGGTTATGATGAAGCTAGAAATATGCAAGGACATCTAAATGGTCTTAAAACTTTGATTTTGAATGAGACTCCATCGGCATATTGCATTCATTGTTTTGCCCACTAATTGCAGTTAACACTAGTGACTCTTGCAAAGAATGATTCAAATGTAGATGACTTATTTTGCTTAGTTACTAATTAAATATTGTTGGACCATCTTTAAGCGCAGGGATTTACTTCGGAAACACCAAGCTGAACAGTTAGAGGAGTTGCTCATATCAGGGGAAGTGTATACTGGGCAAGGATTAAATCAAGAATGTGGGCTTCAACGGCCAGGTGATACTCGTTGGGGTTCTCATTATAGAACATTAGATAATCTTATTGTTCTATTTCCATAAGTTATTCATGTGCTTGAATTTACTAGATGCGAGTGTCCAAACTGTACTGATAGACTTCTTGCTAAAACTCTTGTGGATACGATTAAGAAATTTGATTTTGCCATTATGCTGCACTTGATGTGGAAAGTTCTTATGATGACAAATGAATTGAGCTCCTCATTACAAAGGATGGATCAAGATATTGTCAATGCTATGGGATTTCTTGCTCTTACAAAGCAAAGATTACAAAATATGAAGGATAATGAATTCGAATCATTAATGGATGATGTCTCTTCTTTTTGTGATAAACATGATATAGTCATTCCGGAGATGGATGCTAGCTACTTTCGTAGAAAGTCAAAGTGTAAAGCTCTTGATGTTACATATTCTCATCATTTACATGTTGAAATATTTTATGTTGTTATTGATTTGCATCTTCAAGAGCTTAATAATCGTTTTGATTCTGTGAGTACTGACTTACTTCTCGGTTTGGCTAGTTTGAATCCAGTTAATTCATTTGGTAGTTTTGATAAGGGCAAGATAATGAGGTTGGCTGAATATTATATGAATGAGTTTGACAGCAACAAGCTTCAGAATCTCAGTTTTCAGCTTGATAGCTTTATAGTTTATGCCTGTGGTTCTGACAAGAGGTTCTTCAACTTGAAGGGAATTAGTGATCTTGCTAAAGTATTGGTCAAGTCAGATCTGCATCAAATTTGGCCACTTGTTTATTTGCTTATCAAGTTGACTCTCATTCTTCCCGTTGCTACTGCTTCTGTGGAACGAGCTTTCTCATCCATGAAGTACATTAAAAATGAACTTTGTAATTGTATTGGTGATGAATTTTTGAATGGTTGTTTAGTTTGCTATGTAGAGCGTAAGATATTCGCAAATGTAAGCAATGATACTATTATTTATCGGTTTTCAACATATGAAAAGTCGTCGAGCACAATTATGACTTTAAGACTAGAAGTCTCTTTTTGTAATGATAATATTACTAGTAGGTCATTGTGACTTATAACTAGAGGTTGTTTTTTATGATGATAATATTAATCGTTTTTTTATTATTATTTAAGAGTTTGAGTTAGTATACGTTTACACTATGTGATTGCTAACATGTTTATGTTAAAGGAAGTGAGCACCCACAACCTTTAAATCCTGGATCCACCACTGGTCATATGAGCATGGAATTGATATTTAATACAAGGTGTGGGCAAAGAACTGACACGGTTAAGGCAACAAGGTAAGGGGTATTGATGTCAAGGCACATGAATGATATTGGCATTGATATATCGACATTGAGAGAGAACATTGTTCAACTAAAGAGTCTAAGGCAGGCAGTGGCATGTGCATGACATGCAGACTTGATCAGCAGTTACAAAACATATGACGGGCACATGACAAATGATTACAACACTTAAATCTTGTCCCATTTTGAGTGTGGATATGTTTTGACACTTAATTTAAATTATTTTAAATATCTCAGGTAGTTGTGGATCGTTGAGTGGACCAAGTGCTCTTATCATTGTGCGCCACATGTCAATAGTTGACTGTCATACAAATTATAAGTGTGCAGGTTGTCTTATGGTTGGGCAAAAACGAATTGTGTTGCATAGAATAATAGGGAGTACTTTTGAGGGCAGAATTTAAGTAAGGTCTAGGTGATCTTAGAGTTAAGGGTGACACGAAATCTAGTGTTCTTATATTCACTTCAAATAATACTAGCTGAGAATTGATTTTTTTGTAAAACTATATTGTGTTGTTCTTCATTCATATTTTTGTATAAAAAGAATTGTGTCAAGGCCAACCTGCCTTATATTGTTGGCCGGCGCGCTGGAATAACCCTCGCACTGCCTAGTGTTTGAAAGCATCCTTGTTATAAGATTTATTAAACTATAGATCACATATTTTTTAAACTTGTCTGTCAAAGTCGTTATTATTTTCATTTTGATGTTTGTTCTTTTTAATATGCCCACAGTTATTTGTGGCGATTTGTTTGAAGCAACTTTTTCATGAGTTTTGTAATATATAGATTTAGGAGAAATGTTGTGTAAATGATTGATTTGATAATTCTGCATTTTTATTTTACGGATTGATTTTATGCTTGTAGATTTAGTGTTTTGTCTTTCTCTTTTATTATAATCTCGATAGTAAAAATGAAAATTTCTCTCAATATTTTATAGTTTGCATCAAATCATAATTTAACATTTTAATTTATTGCTAAAAATATATTTTATCTGAATTTAAACAGGACTAACATACATAAATTAATCAGAAAAGGGTCATATTTGTTCCTCTACTCTCAAAAAAGGTTATATGTACCATTTGGCATATTTTTGATATATTTATTTTTGTCATCCAACTTTGAGCATATATTTATTTTTTAATTGTTAAGTCTCATGTGTCCATTTTATTATCCTACGTAGCACCTACATGAATATATTTTTACTTAGTTAATTACATATAAGTAATTGGATTCCTTCATTTTCTAAACCTCTTGTTCTCATTGAAATCATTTATTCTCCTGCAACTTATCATCAATGTGCAATCATGAAATAAGCATACATTATCGAAAAGAAATTAATTTTACTCCAACAATATGTATAAAAAAACTAATGTTTTAATCCCTTTCCCCAAAAAATTTCATATAGAGAGGAATTTCAATTATTAAAACAAAGATTTTAACCACTATTTGGCCGCTAGATTCCAGCATTCTCTTCATCTGTAAACACCATGCGAAGTACCACACCTGCACTTCAAATCGAAAAATCAGATCTCTGATTGTTCTCAATTTTCTCCCTTTAGGACTACTATCTCTTCCGTCATGTCAGAATCGAAGGATACCAGTCCAAATATCACCGGCAATCCAATGTCGTCCTTGAACAAAATATTGACAGAAGATTAATGAGAACTAGTCATATGTCAATGTCATAGCATATTTGATTCAAATGAGTTGTTGGAGACTTTTGATCATCAGCTCCACTCAATGTGTGTGCTTTCTCGTAACTCCTAATTCCGCTAATAAAATTTTGCTTGACAGAATAAATTTTCCATTAAAAGGAATATAAGCTAAGTCCTCCAAAATTTGTTATCCCTTATGTGTCAAATATTTTAAATTTGTTAAACCTAAAATAGAAATAAAGTCAGGGGTTCTAAATTTTAGGACAGAAGAGAAAAATATTGCAAAGCATGCTTTCTTAAAAAAAAACTAGAGATTTTTTTTTTGTTGATTGTGGGGTTGGAACCCACAACAACAGTAAATATTTTCACCGTCCTTCCTTACTATTGAGCTGTCAATCGATTTTTTTTAGGGGTTCACAAATTAACACAAACACATAAAAAAGAAGAAGCTCTAGTGGATTCATCTGAACCCACGAACACCCACCTAGTTCCGCCTCAGATTGTATGACATGCTTGAAGTTAACCCTTCAAGTTTAATATTCAGCTTCAATAGCTCTTGATATCTGTTTAATTACAAATACATACTTTAATGTATATGTGATCACTGGTCAAGTAAAGTCTGGATCTTTAGTTTAATTTATTTTTTCTTTGTTTGTTTTGTAATTTTGTTTTTCTTTGTTATCTAAGATTCTAATTTTTCATGTATGTAAAATTCTAATGTGTCTTTCATATAAAATTTTTATGACTACAAACTGTTGATATGCCAAGTCGTATTGATTATAGAATCGATTTGATGGTTGATTCTTTGTATGTTATGATATATAGATATATTAGTCTTATCAATAAGAATTGTGGTGGAGTGATAAGTATTTTTTATTTTTAATCAGAAATCTCATATTTGAATTCTCTAGCATACATATTCGTTGTTGTTAGGGAGCGATCTCCCCTTAATATGGACTTTTTAGCATGAATTCAAATTTAGTCAAGATCCATACAAGTACAAATCATCGGATGAAAAATTTAAAAAGAAGAAGACATGTTAACATTTATATGTTATCTAGATCATATAGACCATAGAGTGAAGATAGTATGAGTATCTTCTTTTTTCTTTTTCATTTTTTTTTCTTTTTTATTAGCTATGAATAATTGTATGTGTTTTTTTCATTTTATTTATTGACATTTTCTAATTTTACGTCTTTTATTTTTTATATGTGTATATTTTAACTGTAATGACCCGTTAAGTCATTTTGAGAATTAGTCCTCTCCCTTTCATGAAAGACCCTTTTCATAAATTTTAAATGTGAATTTTGAATTACTCGTTTAACTACGCTTATTTAATTAGTGGATAAATTTTAAATAATTGATTTACTTGTTGATGGTTAATGGGTCAAGTCCATATATATATATGGGTAAATTTTAGGAATCACATAGTTTTAATATGAAATTACAATATATCTCCTTTAGTTTGTAATTACATTAATCCCTTAAAAAGTAACACAAACCGGATACATAATATGTAGCTCGGATACATTAAAGAGTATCTCGGATACATTATAACATAAATCGGATACATTAAAAACTAGCTCGGATACATTAAAAACTAGCTCAGATACATTATAAAATAAATCGGATACATAATATGTAGCTCGAATACATTAAATACTGGCTCGAATACATTAAAAATATAAGGAATTTTAGAGGTTTTTAGAAATAGAAGGGGATATTGGAAATAAGAAAAATATAAGACGTCTATTTCAGTAATTTTTCCATATATTATAGCTCTATTTAATACCCTATTCACTTGACCCATATTTATTAAAAATAAGTTAGTAGGGTTTATTTTAGAAAGGAGAAGGAAAAGGAAAAAGGTGAGGGAATACAACCTGGCGCCGTCGCATAAGAGCAATGCATTGAGGTAATAATTTTCAATTTGATAATTGTTGTAAATGATTATCTCTTTTCTAATTAATGAAGAGTCATAATATTATTATTATTATTATTATTATTATATTATTATTAATATTGGAGGGAGAAAGTGTAGCCTCAATGTTGAGTTTAAAATCACAGGTGCTATTCGTGGTTAAAGAAAAAAATTGTAGGGTTATATGTGATTAGGTAATAATTAGTTGATAATTATATAATGATTATGAGATATGTCTTTAGTTAGTTTTGGAGTAGTTAATGTTGATGTTTCCTTTGGCAGTATGCCAATTTCAGTAGAATATCGATATGGCATCAATGGCCAATAGTCTTGGGGTAATTATTGGGCAGTGATTGCAATTAACCATTGGTAATCCCTGGGTAAACTAAAGCGATTAAAGAAAGGTGTATGGGTGTAATTTCTACATAACTGTTATTATTTTGGTGGGTTAAGTTCATCCTGGAAATATTTTTATAGGTATGATCTAGTTCTCGATTTTTATATATTAGGTGAGTGTAATTGAATAATAGGTGTATCGTATTATATGAATACAATAAGATTTATAATATTTGGAGGAATTAAGACCTAATCCTAAGCTTGAAATTTGGAGAATATGAGGGTTGACATGTTAATTGGCATCAATGTTAGGAACTTGATAATAGATTTGTGTGAGTTTTTGGGTCTAGACTAGACACATAGTAATGTGTGTTGTTAGTTTCGAAATCTTATTGTGAATATCTACTTGAATAGATTGCATTGATTTGGAAGCTCAACGAAAAGGGAAGGCTCAAGTCCCAAAGTGATTGTTCGGTTATTTGAGGCAAGTGGATTTCTAAACCCTTGTTAAGTGTATAGAATCGTGTATTTCCTTGTGGTATGTGTTGGGGAGTAATGAGACTTGGTGATGGGTTGATTTGTCCATATTGAATAATTATAATAATGAAAAAGGGGTAATAAAAGGCAATGCGATTAATTGTTGATGTGTGATGTGTTGAGAATGGTTTGAAAGGCTTATTGACTTATTGTTGATGTTGTATCATGATTGTGTTGTTGTGAATTGTGCATTATTATGAAAATGGTCATCTCCTCATTATTTATGTGAACATGTCATTTGCATTGTTCTGAGACATGGTTGTGACAAGTGTTATGTGAATTGAGAAAGAATAAGAAATTAAAGAGGATGTACCATTTCGAGGGAAGTGTCGCGCACCGCGACAGATACTATATAACGAGGGACGTATCGCGCGCTGCGATGGATACTATTATCGAGGGACGTGTCGCACGCCGCGATGAATGCATGGACAGATATGTCCCCCATGGGTCCCAGACTGAGAGACAACGGGTGTGTATCGTTAGGTCAGACATGCATCACTATACTTGACATTGCATTTCATTACATTGCACTTCTTTATCATTGATGAACTTGATCTTGTGTGTTGCTGATCTTGTGAGTGCCTTTTTGTGGAAGTTGTGATTTGATGAATAGTGAGTTTGTTGTTGAGGATATATAATTGTTAAAGTGTTGTTGTTGAGCTGTGTGTTATGTAAACTGTGAACTGTTAGGTTGGGCTGGTTGTATGCAGGTTGTAGTTGTGGAGGTTCGGTTGGGGTGTAAGGAGTACTCGTATTCTATTCCCTTAGCTTGTGTTTAAAAGTTTACTTGCTGAGTACCGTGTGGTTTGGTACGCACCCCTTGCTTCTACATTTTTGTAGGTTACTTGCCCGGACCTTTGTGATATTTTCTCTTCTTCTTGTCTGAGGCTTCTTGTGGAGGTTTGTGAGGTAGTTGCTTGTCATTTCAGCGGACCTTCTTACTCCTATTTATGATCTTGTTCTATTCTAGAAACAATGTCATTTGAGACTTGTATTTTTCTTTTGAATCAATTGTAATACTTTAGAGGCTTGTACACGTGACAATCAGATTTTGGGGGTATTTTTGAGTTGATTATAAAATTTCGGGAAAATGCATAAGTACCCCCCAGCCTATGACCAAAATCCTTGAGACACACCTAACCTTTACAAAGGTCCTATTACCCCCCCTGAACATATTTTATATATAATATTCTACTCCTTTTCGGCCTACGTGGCACTATCTTGTGGGCCCAGCGCGTGTTGATAAATTTTTCAAGGATAGTGCCACGTAGGCCGAAAAGGGGTAGAAAATTATATATAGAATAAGTTCGGGGGGGGCGGTGTAATAGGACCTTAGTAAAGGTTAGGTGTGTCTCAGGGATTTTGGTCATAGGCTAGGGGGGTACTTATGCATTTTCTATCCGTGATTGATTTATTTTTTCTTCGAATTTAAAAGAAGACTAACCATTGATCAAATCATACCTTTTAAATATGGATTTCAGATCAAACATGTAATTTAATTTTTCTAAATATTTTGAAATTTAAAGTCAACAGAAATTTTGCATATTAAATATTTTCTTATTTGGATCTACATGAAATTTTAATGTTTATACATTAAATCAATTAAAATCTTACTTCATAATTTTTTCCCCTTGTTTGAATCATTTAAAGTAACTATAATACATACCATATCAATTTCCCCGAGGATTTATCTCAACATTGAATTTGAGTTCTTTTAAAAAAGGGAAAAGGTAGAAGTACCCCTAGACTATGACCGAAATCTCAGAGACACACCTTAACTAAACTAAGGTCCTATTACCCCTGAACCCATTTTTTTTGTAATTTTGTGCACCTTTTTGGCTTACGTGGCATCCAAATATCTCCCACGCGCCTCAATTGCGTGGAGTCACAGAGTGTGCCACGTAAGACAAAATGTGTATAAAATTATAAAAAAAATAAGTTCAGGGGGTAATATGACCTTAGTTTAGTTAAGGTGTGTCTCTGGGATTTCGGTCATAGTCTAGGGGTACTTGTGCCTTATCCCTTTAAAAAATTATTTTAAATTTTGAATACATTAACAGTATTCAAAAAGTAAAATTAAACAGTAAAATGCATCACTAATTCTATTTAGTGATAAATTAGTAACTAATAATTAAATAAAATATTGGCTAAAAATATTTAGCAGTGGTTTGACGATGAATTCGTAGATGAGTTTAATATTTTTTTTGCACTGTTTGTTGACAAATGAGGTACGTACTTTGATATACTAAACTAATTAAATTAAAAGTATTAAGGTTTTTAGAAATGTTGATTGAACTTCTTATCCTTCTCTAAACGAATTTACAATAGATGAAATTGCCATTTACTATTTTTCTAAAATTATATTTAATTATTATTAAATGACTTTATTATTTATTAAGCTCTTATGTATTATATACAGAATCTTTAGGGAATGAGATCCCCTCTAGTGATTTTTGCTCCAGTGTTGCTCAATGATTACTTGAGATGTTGACAACTCATCTAAACCCAAAAGGACTACATTCCACCAATATGATAACATGATTTAAAAATCAAATCAATAAATTCTAAAAGAAAACACTTTCAAATGATTTGGTTAATACCTTTCTATTGAAATCAATATTTTGAAAGAAAACTTTGTTAAAACCTTCCTGTTGGAATCAATATTTATAATAAAGTCTTGTCCATTGCAAACTCATTTGTTTGGAGGATAAACACTAATTAAAAAAATTACTATTTTTTCACGAAAAAATATTTGATGGTTATTTTCATAGATTTTTTGGTTGAGTCGGTGAGAAGAGAAAAATAGTAATGTTTCCACCAATATGATAACATGATTTAAAAATCAAATCAATAAATTCTAAAAGAAAACACTTTCAAATGATTTGGTTAATACCTTTCTATTGAAATCAATATTTTGAAAGAAAACTTTGTTAAAACCTTCCTGTTGGAATCAATATTTATAATAAAGTCTTGTCCATTGCAAACTCATTTGTTTGGAGGATAAACACTAATTAAAAAAATTACTATTTTTTCATGAAAAAATATTTGATTGTTGTTCGCAACAAATTTTCGTAAGCGCTGAAAATCAACTGCAAGCAAAGTAAATAAAAGAAAAATGTTATTTTTTATTGATGAATCGTTGTGAGTACAAGTCTGTTGTTCTCTTGATTCTCTCTCCTAAGATTCTCCAAGATTCGAGGGCCTTCAGTAACGTATTTCTCGAAATGTTGGATGATGTAGACTTCCTTGAGATGTTGTCGATCTCCGGGAACGTCGGAAAGCGCTTCGTCGTTTCAAGTCGATCTCCGGGAAGAACTCCGTTGATGACTCCTTCGAAGAGCTATGTAGTTGATGGTGTAGCTTCCTCCAATTGCAAAATGCTTGTTGAAGAGTTTTCTTTCCCCCTAGAATGTCATGTCCATCCCCTATTTATAGTTGTAGGGGGTGGACAAGGTTGCATATAATTGGCCAAAGGATGTCATTTTGACACTTGGCATGTTGTGATTGGTTCTTTCACTTGATTGGGACTACCACCTCATTTGGACACGTGGCGCCGCCTTATTGGTCTTGGATGCCTAGTCACTGTGACATGTGGCATGAATTTGGGCTTCAAGGTGAAATGGACCTTGGATTTGAATTTAATAAAATGGACTTATTTATTTGTAAAGCCCAAATTAATCATTCAGCCCAAATGAACATGGATTTAATTCAAATTTCGTATGAATTTAACCCAACACAATTTATGTGTCTACAGATGCCCCTTACTTCGAGACTTGTCGACGTGTAGGCTTGCCGAAATTTGGTGACAAGACTTGAAGTATTCATGAATGTGTTTTCATTTTTTTTGAGACTTGTCAACGTGTAGGCTTGCCGAATTTGACGACGAGAGTTGGAGTCTTCATGAATGTGTTTTTCCTTTTTGAGACTTCAAGAGTATTTGTTTCTTGTCGTCGTATTCTAACTAGGCCACTACAAATGATTTGCTTGTAGTGATCTGAATTTTTTTTAAAAAACATTCTTGCTCGACAACCACGTGGACTCTCTATATTGATTTCAAATAGATGGGTCTAGTGAGTAGTAACATATTTTTTTGTCTGATTTTCCTTGCAAGGTGTGAGAAAAAAAAAAAACAAGAAGATTGATTGGATTTTGAATCAAATAAAAGGAATATCAACTTTCCGTTATCCAAGTCAATGAAGATAATCTTCTTTCCTTAACTCTTTGGTTCATCCTTCCATATTGGTGCGACTTCAAAATGGATATGGAATATCTCAATCCAAATCAGATTTTCAAATTCCAAATTCACCTTATTATGCCTTGTGGAAGGATTAGAAATCTTTCACAAGAATCCCTATATAATCATCTCCAATGCATAAAGAACTTCATCAAACAAAATTTTAGACGCTCCATCATATCTCGAAAGAAACTTCAAGCAAAGTACTCTTGCTACTTTCTCAGGTAACTTAGAATCTTGTTTAGCAGTAACTCGTTTTGATGGTTCAGCTTCGCGCGCCTGTAGTGTAAAATTCATTTCTAATTGTACAAAAATCGAAATGGCGAGCCGTTTGATTTTTTCGAAACTAGAAACGTGGAACTACGACATATAAAATATTTGTAGCCAAATTCCTTTCCAATTGCTACAGTTCTAATTTTCGAGGTTGAACTCCTTTCTGATGGTGAGATCTTTTTGTCTTTTGATTACTCCAATTGTGTTTTCGCCAATGTAACCTCTTCTTCTTCTTTTTTTTTTTCTTTTTTTTTTGTTTCAGAGCCACGTTGTGCAATCTTGATTTCCAGTAGCGACAATGGACTTTAGTGACCGAGATGCGCCATACCCTTGCCTTGAAATCGTGGAGAACAAGCAACATTCGCGCGCCAAAGTTCTCACCTTGAAAGTTCATCCTCCGGTGATCGGCGCCTTCCCACTTATTAGAAAGATGCTGGACACTTCTCATCATCTCCCAGAGTGGTTGTCAACAGAAACGAAGGATGTTACGGACAATTTCTCCGGCAATGTCACAACTGAGAAAGTTCTCCTCTTGAGGTCTTCTACTCATCAAAATGTTGGTGTTGCCATCCCTCCTCGCCGTGATGATCATCTTAGCAGTTGGTGTGTTCCTTCTTCTGGGTTTGGTGAGGTCCGTTATACGTCTGGCTATTGGGAGTGGGTAGAGGATGTGTTTGCCCGCTGCAAGGAGACTTTGGATAACATCAAGACTTATGATGCTATCTTTGCTTCAATGTTCACATACGACCACAACGAAAATGTTCTCCAGGCCTTTTGCGAGAATTGGCGTCCATCCAATAATACAGTCTCTACATTCGTCGGAGAGTTGTCTATTTATTTATGGGATTTGAGAACCATTGGAGGTCTTCCTGTTCATGGTTCCTTTTATGATGAAGTTATACCCTCAGCTAAGGAGTTGACACATGTAGATGATC
>JAJONZ010090439.1:0-38444 GCA_029582445.1 Solanum paucissectum
GAATTACTGCGTTATGAGCTTATGGTGAACACGTAAACCCTAGTTAATTTTCTCATCTTGATAACAACCGAAATTGACTTTTGTTTATTAATTGCTTACTGAGTTCTTACAATTCGTTTCACAAATCCCCCCCCCTTTTAGTTAATTGTTGTTTTTGTGGAAGTAGTTTGACTAATCGAATATAATTGTGAGTTAAAGTAAAGTCTAAACCATTTTCCTCGTGGGATCGACCCCAACCTACAAGTTGGGTTCTGTACTTGATAAAGATCGCTTATGCTTCTGTAAGGAGGTGTAATTTGAGCGTATCATGAATTTCAGAGCACCAAAAATCCATGGTCTATAGCACACAAAAATTGGTAAAATAGGGGGTTTGCCTGCTCTAGGCTCGTTTGACCTTGAAAATGGGTCAATTAGGCCATGGGGACCAACTGGCTCCATAGATATGGTCTTAACAAACGTCCATGAAAATATTTGACCATTTTGACTTGGGGAATTCTGGGTCACCAAAAATCGATGGACTATAGCACACGAAAATTGGCAAAACGGGGGGGGGGGGTTGCCTTCTCTACAGCTCATTTGACCTTGAAAATGGGCAGGTTTGGCTGTAGGGACCAACTGGCTCTATATCAAAGGTCTTAACGAATGTCTATGAAACACTTCGGCCATTTTGTTTTGGGGAATTCCGGATCACCAAAAATCTAAGGACCATTGATAAAAATCACGAAAATAGGGGGTTTGCCTGCTCTGGGTTCGTTTGACCTTGAAAATGAGCCGGTTTGGCCGTGGGGGGTCAACTGGCTCCATATCTTAGGTTTTAACGGATGTCCATGAAAAATTTTGGCCAATTTGTTTCGTGAAATTTTGGATTACCAAATATTAATGAATTATAACACACAAAAATCGACAAAATGGGGTGTTTTCCTACTCTAGGATCGTTTGACCTTCAAAATGGGTCAGTTTGGCCGTGGGGACTAACTGGCTCCATAGCTAGGGTCTTAAAGGATGTTCATGAAAAATTTCAGTCATTTTATTTTGGTAAATTCCGGATCAGCAAAAATCCAAGGACTGCACAGTAAAATCTGCAAAATAGGGGGTTTGCCTGCTCTGGGGATCATTCGACCTTGAAAATGGGACGGTTTGACCGTGGGAACCAACTGGCTCGATAGCTAAGGTCTTAACGGACGTTCATGAAAATTTTTGGCCATTTTCTTTTGGGGAATTCTGGATCACCAAAAATCCATGGACTATAGCACACGAAAATCGGCAAAACGGGGTTTTGCCTTCTCTGGAGCTCGTTTGACCTTGAAAATAGGACGGTTTGGCTGTGGGGACCGACTCTCTCCATATCAAAAGTCTTAACATACGTCCATGAAATACTTTAGCTATTTTGTTTCAGGGAATTCCGGATCACCAAAAATTCATGGACTATAGCACACAAAAATATGAAATATAAGGGGTTTGCTCCTCTGGGATTGTTTGAGCTTGAAATTGAGCCGGTTTGGCTGTGGGGACCAACTGGCTCCATATCTTAGGTCTTTACGGACGTCCATGAAAAATTTCGGCCATTTTGTTTTGGGAAATTTTAGATCACCAAAAATCCATTGAATATAGCACACAAAAATCGACAAAATGGGGGGTTTGCCTGCTCTGGGTATCGTTTGACCTTAAAAATGGGTCGGTTTGGCCGTAGGGACCAACTGGATCCATATCTAAGATCTTAACAGACGTCCATGAAAAAGTTTGGCCATTTTGTTTTGGGGAATTCCAGATCACCAAAAATACATGGACTATGCACACGAAAATCGGTAAAATGGGGGGTTAGCCTGCTCTGGGGCTCATTTGACCTTGAAAATGGGTCGGTTTGGCCGTGGGGACCAACTGGCTACATAGCTTTGGTCTTAGCGGACGTTCATGAAAAATTTCAACCATTTTGTTTGTGTAAATATGGATGACTAAAATTCCATGGACTATAGCACACGTAAATCGGCACAATTGGGGGTTTACCTTCTCTGGGGTTCGTTTGACTTTCAAAAGGGGTCAGTTTGGCAGTGTGGACCAACTGGCTCCAAGATAGGGCCTTAACGAACGTCCATGAAAATTTTCACCCATTTTGTTTTGGGGAATTCTACAGCACCAAAAATCCATGGTCTATTGCACACAAAAATTGGTAAAATATGGGGTTTGCCTGATCTAAGCTCGTTTGACCATGAAACTAGGTCGGTTAGGCCGTGGTGATCAACTGGATCCATAGATAAGGTCTTAGCAAACGTCCATGAAAATATTTTACCATTTTGATTTTGGGAATTCTGGATCACCAACAATCGATGGACTATAGCACACGAAAATTGGCAAAACGGGGGGGGGGGTTGCCTTCTCTACAGCTCATTTGACCTTGAAAATGGGCAGGTTTGGCTGTGGGGACCAACTGGCTCCATATCAAAGGTTTTAACGGACGTCTATGAAACACTTCGGCCATTTTGTTTTGGGGAATTCCGAATCATCAAAAATCCAAGGACTATAGATTAAAATCACAAAAATAGGGGGTTTGCCTGCTTTGGGGATCGTTTGACCTTGAAAATGAGCCGGTTTTGCCGTGGGGGCCAATTGGCTCCATATATTAGGTCTTCACGGACGTCCATGAAAAATTTCGGCCATTTTGTTTCGGGAAAAGTTAAATCATTAAAAATTCATGAATTATAGCACCCAAAAATAGACAAAATGGGGTATTTTCCTGCTTTGGGGATCGTTTGACCTTCAAAATGGGTCAGTTTGGCCGTGGGGACTAATTGGCTCCATAGCTAGGGTCTTAACGGATGTCCATAAAAAATGTCAGTCATTTTATTTTGGTAAATTCTTGATCACCAAAAATTCATGGACTGCACACGAAAATCGGCAAAATAGGGGGTTTGCCTGCTCTGGGCTCATTCGACCTTGAAAATGGGACGGTTTGGCCGTGTGAACCAACTGGCTCCATAGCTAAGGTCTTAACGGACGTCCATGAAAATTTTTGGCCATTTTCTTTTGGGGAATTCTGGATCACCAAAAATCCATGGACTATAGCACACGAAAATCGGCAAAACGGGGGGCTTGCTTTCTCTTGAGCTCGTTTGACTTTGAAAATAGGACGGTTTGGCTGTGGGGACCAATTCACTCCATATCAAAAGTCTTAACGTAATAACACACAAAAATTTGAAATATAGGGGGTTTGCGGCTCTGGGATTGTTTGAGCTTGAAATTGAGCCGGTTTGGCTGTGGGGACCAACTGGCTCCATATCTTAGGTCTTTACGGACGTCCATGAAAAATTTCATCCATTTTGTTACGGGAAATTTTAGATCACCAAAAATCCATTGAATATAGCACACAAAAATTGACAAAATGGAGGGTTTGCCTGCTCTGGGTATCGTTTGACCTTAAAAATGGGTAGGTTTTGCCGTGGAGACTAACTGGATCCATATCTAAGCTCTTAACGGACGTCCATGAAAAAGTTTGGCCATTTTGTTTTGGGGAATTCTAGATCACCAAAAATACATGGACTATGCACACGAAAATCGGTAAAATGAGGGGTTAGCCTGCTCTGGGGCTCATTTGACCTTCAAAATAGGGCGGTTTGGCCATGGGGACCAACTGGCTACATTGCTTTGGTCTTAGCGGACGTTCATGAAAAATTTCAACCATTTTGTTTGGGGAAATATGGATGACCAAATTTCCATGGACTATAGCACACGAAAATCGGCACAATAGGGGGTTTGTCGTCTCTGGTGCTCGTTTGACTTTCAAAAGAGGTCGGTTTGACCGTGGGGACCAACTGGCTCCATAGATAGGGTTTTAACGGACGTCCATGAAAAATTTCAGCCATTTTGTTGTGGGGAATTCCAGAGCACCAAAAATTCATGGTCTATAGCACACTAACATTGGTAAAATAGGGAGTTTGCCTGCTCTAGGCTCGCTTGACCTTGAAAATGGGTCGGTTAGTTCGTGGGGACCAACTGGTTCCATAGATATGGTCTTAACAAACGTCCGTGAAAATATTTGACCATTTTGATTTGGGGAATTCTGGATCACCAAAAATTGATGGACTATAGCACACGAAAATTGGCAAAACGGGGGGGGGGGGGGTTGCCTTCTCTACAGCTCATTTGACCTTGAAAATGGGCAGGTTTGGCTGTGGGGACCAACTGGATCCATATCAAAGGTCTTAACGGACGTCTATGAAACACTTCGGCCATTTTGTTTTGGGGAATTCCGGATCACCAAAAATCCAAGAACTATAGATAAAAATCACAAAAATAGGGGGTTTGCCTGCTGTGGGGATCGTTTGACCTTGAAAATGAGTTGGTTTGACGTGGGGGCCAACTGGCTCCATATCTTAGGTCTTAACGGACGTCCATGAAAATTTTTGGCCATTTTGTTTCGGGAAATGTTAAATCACCAAAATTTCATGAATTATAGCAAACAAAAATCGACAAAATGGGGTGTTTTCCTGCTCTGGGGATCGTTTGACCTTCAAAATGGGTCAGTTTGGCTGTGGGGACTAACTGACTCCATAACTAGGGTCTTAACGGATGTCCATGAAAAATTTCAGTCATTTTATTTTGGTAAATTCCGAATCACCAAAAATCCATGGACTGCACACGGAAATCGGTAAAATAGGGGGTTTGCCTGCTCTGGGGATCATTCGACCTTGAAAATGGGACGCTTTGGCCGTGGGAACCAACTGGCTCCATAGTTAAGGTCTTAACGGACGTCCATGAAATTTTTTGGCCATTTTCTTTTGGGGAATTCTGGATCACCAAAAATCCATGGACTATAGCACACGAAAATCAACAAAACGGGGGGTTTGCCTTCTCTGGAGCTCGTTTGACCTTGAAAATAGGACGGTTTGGCTGTGGGGACCAACTCGCTCCATATCAAAAGTCTAAACGTACGTCCATGAAATACTTCGGCTATTTTGTTTCGGGGAATTTCGGATCACCAAAAATTCATGGACTATAGGGGATTTGCTGCTCTGGGATTTTTTGAGCTTGAAATTGAGCCGGTTTGGCTGTGGGTACCAATTGGCTCTATATCTTATGTCTTTACGGACGTCCATGAAAATTTTCAGCCATTTTGTTTTGGGAAACTTCAGATTACCAAAAATTCATTGAATATAGCACACAAAAATCGACAAAATGAGGAGTTTGCCTTCTCTGGGTATCGTTTGACCTTAAAAATGGGTCGGATTGGCCGTGGGGACCAACTGGATCCATATCTAAGCTCTTAACGGACGTCCATGAAAAAGTTTGTACATTTTATTTTGGGTAATTCCGGATCAACAAAAATCCATGGACTATATGCCTGCTCTAGGGCCCGTTCGACCTTGAAAATGGGCCGGTTTGGCCGTGGGAGCCAACTGGGTCCATAGCAAAGGTCTTAACGAACGTCCATGAACATTTTTGGCCATTTTATTTTTGGGAATTCTGGATCACCAAAAATCCATGGACTATAGCACACGATAATCGACAAAACGGGGGGTTTGCCTTCTCTGGAGCTCGTTTGACCTTGCAAAATAGGATGGTTTGGTTGTGGGGACCAACTGGCTCCATATCAAAGGTCTTAACGGACGTTCACGAAATAATTTAACTATTTTGTTTTGGGGAATTCTGGATCACCAAAAATCCATGGATTATTGCACAAAAAAAGTGGAAATATACGGGGTTTCCTTGCTCTGGGCTTGTTTGACCTTGAAAATGAGCCGGTTTGGCTGTGGGGACCAACTGGCTACGTAGCTTAGGTCTTAACGGATGTACCTAAAAAAATTTGGCCATTTTGTTTTGGGAAATTTTAGATCCCCAAAAATCCATTGAATGTAGCACACAAAAATTGACAAAATGGGGAGTTTGCCTGCTCTGGGTATCGTTTGACCTTAAAAATGGGTCGGTTTGGCCGATGGGACCAACTGGCTCCATATCTAAGATCTTAACGGACGTCCATGAAAATTTTTGGCCAATATTTTTTGGGGAATTCCGGATCACCAGAAATCCATGGACTATATAACACGAAAATTGGCAAAATAGGGGGTTTGCCTGCTTTGGGGCTCGTTTGACCTTGAAAGTGGGCCGGTTTGGCCATGGAGGCAAACTGGATCCATAGCTAAGGTCTTAACGGACGTCCACGAAATTTTTTGGCCATTTTGTATGTGGGAATTTAGGATCACCAAAAATCTATGGACTATAGCACACGAAAATCAGCAAAATGGGGAATTGCCTGCTCTGGGTCTCGTTTGACCTTGAAAATGGGTCGGTTTGGCCGTGGGAACCAATTAGCTCCATAGCTAAGGTCTTAATGGACGTCCATGAAATTTTTTGGCCATTTTGTTTCAGGGAATTCTGGATCACCAAAAATCCATGGACTATAGCACACGAAAATCGGCAAAATAGGGGGTTTGCCTTCTCTGGTGACATCGAAATTCTGGGTCACCATGAAGTTTCGTGGTCTACAACACATGAAAATTGGCAAACTAGGGGTTTGCCTGCTCTGGCGCACATTTGACCTTGTAAATGGGCCGTTTTGGACGTGGCGACCAGATGTCTCCATAGCTAATGTCTAAATGGAGGTCCGTGTAATTTTTGGCAAAAATGACGTCAAAATTCCTCGTCTCCATAAAATATCGTGGACTATATCACATGAAAATAAACAAAATGGTGGGTTTACCTGCACTGGGATTTTTTTGGCCTTCTATATGGGCCGTTTTTTAGCGTGGCGACCAACTAGCTCCATAGATAAGGTTTTAACGAAGGCCCATGTAGGTTTTTTGAAAATATTACGTCGGAATTCTGGGTCATCCTAAAATGTGGTGGACTATAGTACACAAAAATTGGCAAAATGAGGGGTTTACCTACTCTAGGGGTCTTTTGTCCTTGAAAATGGGCCGTTTAGGCCGTGACAACCATTGGCATAAATGACGATTGAATTCTGGGTCACCATAAAATGTTGTGGACTATAGCACACGAAAATTGGCAAAACAGGGGATTACTTGCTCTGGGGCTAGTTTTACCTTGTAAATAGGAAGTTTTAGCCGTGGCGACCAACTGGATTCATAGCTAAGGTTTTAACGGAGGTCCATGTAAGTTTTTGGCAAAAATGACGATGGAATTCTGGGTCACCATAAAATGTTGTGGACTATATAGCACACAAAAATTGGCAAAATAGGGGTCTACCTGCTCTGGGGTTAGTTTGACCTTCTAAATGGGCCGTTCTGGCAGTGGGGACCAACTGGCTCCATAGCTAAGGTTTTAACGAAGGTCCATGTAAGTTTTTGGCAAAAAAAAACATCCGAATTCCGGGTCACCATAGCACACAAAAATTAGCAAATTGGGGAGTTTACCTGCTTTGGGGATCGTTTGGCTTTGTAAATGGGTCATTTTGGCCATGGCGAACAACTAGTTCCATAGCTAAGGTCATAACAGAGGTCCATGTAAGTTTTTGGCAATAATGAAATCGAAATTCCGGGTCTCCATAAAATGTCGTGGACTATAGCACATAAAAATCGGCAAAATAGGGAGTTTACCTGCACTGGGGTTTGTTTGACCTTGTAAATGGGAGATTTTGAGCGTGGCGACCAACTAGCTCAATTGCTAAGGTCTGAACGGAGGTCCATGTATGTTTTTGGCAAAAATAACGTCAAAATTCTGGGTGACCCTAAAATACCGTGGACTATAGCACACGAAAATCAGCACAATGAGGGGTTTACCTACTCTGTAGCTCGTTTGACCTTGTAAATGGGTTGTTTTGGCCGTAGCAACCAACTGGCTCCATATCCAAGGTCTTAATGGAGGTCCATTGTCACGACCCGAGAGCACCCCCTAGTCGTAAAATGGTGTAGTTGACCCTAAAGGGGTCGCATACAAGCCCTTATAACATTCTTAACATAAGATAAATAAAAAATACGGAAGAATTTAAAACTTTTACAATCGAAGTCATTTTCTCATAAAAGCAAATGGAAGACTTTCTAGACTTTGTCTCAAACCATCTATTACAACTTTATAGAATAAACTACTGGGACACAACCCATACAATAGTTTCAACATGAATAATAAAGACATAAAGGTAAGTGGGTTTCGTCCTCGTAGCTATGACGACTCACCAAATGGAATATAGCACACGAAAATTAGCAAAATAGAGGGTTTACCTACTATGGGGATCGTTTGACCTTGTAAATGTGCCGTTTTGGCCTTGGAGACCAAATGGATCCATAGCTAAGGTCTTAACGGAGGTCCATGTAAGTTTTTGGCAAAAATGATGTCAGAATTCTGGGTCACCATAAAATGTCATGGACTATAGCACACAAAAATTGGCAAAATGGGGGTTTACCTGCTCTGGGCTCGTTTGATTTTGTAATAGGAAGGTTAGACCGTGGCAACCAACTGGTTCCATAAATAAGGTCTTAACGGAGGTCCATGTAAGTTTTTGGAGAAAATCATGTCAGAATTCTGGGTCACCTTCAAATGTCGCGGACTATAGCACACTAAAATTGGCAAAATGGGGGATTTATCTACTTTGGCACTCGTTTGACCTTTTAAATAGGATATTTTGGTCGTGGTGACCATCTGGCTCTATAGCTAAGGTCTTAACGGAGGTCCATCAAAGTCTTTGGCAAAAATGACGTCAGGGCACCATAAAAAGTCTTGGACTATAGCACACAAAAATTGGTAAAATGGGGGTTTACTTGTTCTAGGCTCGTTTGATCTTGTAAATGGGGAGTTTTGGCCGTGACGACCAATTAGCTCCATTGCTAAGGTCTTAACAAAAGTACATGTAAATTTTTGGGAAAAATGATGTCGGAATTCTGGGTCACCATAAAATGTCGTGATCTAGAGCGCACTAAAATCGTCAAAATGGGGGGTTTACCTACTTTGGAGATCGTTTGACCTTTTAAATGGGCCATTTTGGATGTGGTGACCAACTAGCTCCATAGATAAGTTCTTAACGAAGGTCCATGAAAGTTTTTGGAAAAAAACCGTCGGAATACCAGGTCACCATAAAATGTCATGGACTATAGCACACAAAAATTGGCAAATACGGGGTTTACTTGCCCTGGGTCTCGTTTGACCTTGTAAATGGGACTTTTTGTCCGTGGCGACCAACTGGCTCCATATCTGAGGTCTTAACGGAGATCAATGTAAGTTTTGGAAAAAAATAACGTCGGAATTCCTGGTCATCATAAAATGTCGTGGAATATAGTAAACGAAAAATGGCAAAATAGTGTGTTTAGCTGCTCTGGGGATCGTTTAACCTTGTAAACGAGCCGTTTTTCCCGTGGAGACCACCTGGCTCCATAGCTAAGGTCTTAACGGAGGTCCATGTAAGTTTTTGGCAAAAATGATGTCAGAATTCCTGGTTACCATGAAATGTCATGGACTATAGGACACAAAAATTGGCAAAATGGGGGTTTACCTGCTCTGGGGATCGTTTGATCCTGTAAATGGGCAGTTTTGGCCTTGGCAACCAACTGGCTCCATAGATAAGGTCTTAACGGAGGTCCATGTAAGTTTTTGGCAAAAATGATGTCGGAATTCTAGGTCACCATAAAATGTCGTGAACTATAGCACATTAAAATCGTCCAAATGGGGGATTTACCTGCTTTGGGTCTCGTTTGACATTTTTAATGGGCCACTTTGGCCGTGGTGACCATCTAGCTCTATAGCTCAGGTCTTAACGGAGGTCCATGTAAGGTTTTGGCAAAAATGACGTCAGAATTCTGGGTCACCATAAAATGTCATGGACTATAGCACACCAAAATTAGCAAAATGGGGGGTTTACATGCTCTCGTGGGATTGATTGACCTTGTAAATGGGCCGTTTTGGTCGAGCGACCAAATGGTTCCATAGCTAAGGTTTTAACGGAGGTCCATGTAATTTTTTGGCAAAAATGATGTCCTAATTTTGGGTCACCCTAAAATGTCGTGGACTATAGCACATGAAAATTGGCAAAATGAGGGGTTTACCTGCTCTAGGGATTGTTTGACCTTGTAAATGGGTCATTTTGGCTGTGGCGACCAACTGACTTCATCTAAGACCTTAACAGAGGTCCATGTAGGTTTTTGGAAAAAATAACGTCGAAATTATAGGTCACCATAAAATGTCATGGACTATAGCATACGAAAATCAACAAAATGGGGGGTTTACCTGCTCTGGGGCTTGATTGACCTTGTAAATGGGCCATTTTGGCCGTAGCGAACAAATGGTTCCATAGCTAAGGTTTTAACATAGGTCAATGTAATTTTTTGGCAAAAATGACGTCGAAATTTCGGGTCACCATAAAATGTTATGGACTATAGCACACGAAATTCGGCAAAATAGGGGGTTTACCTGTTCTAGGGATCGGTTGACCTTGTAAATGGGCCGTTTTGACCGTGGCGAACAATTGGCTCCATAGCTAAGTTCTTAATGGAGGTCCGTGTAAGTTGATGGAAAAAATGACGTTGGAATTCTTGGTCTCCATAAAATGTCGTGGACTATAGCACATGAAAATTGGCAAAATGGAGGGTTTACCTGCACTGGGATTTGTTTGACTTTCTATATGGGCCGTTTTGAGTGTGGCGACCAACTAGATCCATAGCTAATGTTTTAACAGAGGTCCATGTAAATTTTTGGAAAAAAATACGTCGGAATTCTGGGTCAGCCTAAAATGTCGTGGACTATACTACACAAAAATCGGCAAAATGATGGGTTTACCTACTCTAGGGCTCGTTTGACCTTGTAAATGGGACGTTTAGGCCGTGGCGACCAACTGGCTCGATATCCAAGGTCTTAACGGAGGTCCAAGTAAGATTTTGGAAAAAATGACGTTTGAATTTTGGGTCACCATAAAATGTTGTGGACTATAACACACGAAAATCGGCAAAATATGGGGGGTTTACCTGCTCTGGGCTCGTTTGACCTTGTAAATGGGCCATTTTGGCCATGGCGACCAACTGGCTCCATAGCTAAGGTTTTAACGGAGGTCCATATAAGTTTTTAGCAAAAATAATGTCAGAATTCTGGTTCACCATAAAATGTCGTGGACTACAGCACACGAAAATTGGCAAAATTGGGGCTTACCTGCTCTGGGGTTTGTTTGACTTGTAAATGGGCCATTTTGGCCGTGGGGACCAACTGGCTCCATAGCTAAGGTCTTAACAGAATTCCATGTAAGTTTTTGGAAAAAAAACATCGTAATTCTAGGTCACCATAAAATGTCGTGGACTATAGCACACGAAAATCGGCAAAATTGGGGGTTCACTTGTTCTAGGATTGTTTGACCTTGTAAATGGGCCGTTTTGGCCGTGGCAACCAACTGACTCCATAGTTATGGTCTTAACGGAGGTCCATGTATGTTTTTGGTAAAAATGACGTCTGAATTCTGGGTCACTATAAAATGTCGTGGACTATAGCACACGAAAATAGGCAAAATAAGGGGTTTCCCTGCTTTGGGGTTCATTTGACCATGTAAATGGGTCGTTTTGGCCAAGTCGACCAACTCACTCCATATCTATAGTCCTAACGGAGGTCCATGTTGCTTTGAGGCTCGTTTGACCTTTTAAATGGGTCGTTTTGACGGTGGTGACCATCTGGCTCTATAGCTAAGGTCTTAACAGAGGTCCATGTAAGATTTTGGCAAAAATGACGTCATAATTTTGGGTCACCATAAAATGTCATGGACTATAACACACAAAAATTGACAAAATGAGGGGTTTACCTACTTTAGAGATCGTTTGACCTTTTAATTCGGCCATTTTGGATGTGGTGACCAACTAGCTCCATAGCTAAAATCTTAATGTAGGTCCATGTAAGTTTATGGAAAAAACCCATCGGAATTCCTGGTCACCATAAAATGTCATGGACTATAGCACACGAAAATTGGCAAATAAGGGGTTTACCTGCTCTGGGCTCATTTGACCTTGTAAATAGGACTTTTTGGCCGTGGCGACCAACTGGCTCCATATCTGAGGTCTTAACGGAGGTCCATGTTAGTTTTTGGGAAAAATAACGTCGGAATTCTGAATCACCATAAAATGTAGTGGAATATAGCACACGAAAATTGGCAAAATAGAGGGTTTACCTGCTCTGGGCATTGTTTGACCTTTTAAATATGCCATTTTGGCCGTGGAGACCATCTGGATCACTAGATAAGGTCTTAACGGAGGTCCATGTAAGTTTCTGGAAAAAATGATGTAAGAATTCCGAGTCACCATAAAATATCATGGACTATAGCATACAAAAGTTGGCAAAATGGCGGTTTACCTGCTCTGGGCTCGTTTGATCTTGTAAATGGGAAGTTTTGGCCATGGTATTCAACTTGATCCATAGCTAAGGTCTTAACGGAGGTCCATGTAAGTTTTTGGCAAAAATGATGTCGGAATTCTAGGTCACCTTAAAATGTCGTGGACTATAGCACACTAAAATCGGCAAAATGGGGGATTTACCTGCTTTGGGACTTGTTTGGCCTTTTAAATGGGACGTTTTGGCCATGATGACCATCTGGCTCTATAGCTAAGGTCTTAACAGAGGTCCATCTAAGTTTCTGCCAAAAAAGACGTCAGAATTCCGGGCACCATAAAATGTCATGGACTATAGTACACAAAAAATTGTAAAATGGGGGTTTACCTTCTCTGGGGATCGTTTGATCTTGTAAATGGGCAGTTTGGCCGTGGTGACCAACTGGCTCCATAGCTAAGGTCTTAACATAAGTTCATGTAAGTTTTTGGCAAAAATGATGTCGGAATTCTGGGTCACCATAAAATGTCGTGGATTATAGCACACCAAAATCGGCAAAATGGGGGGTTTACATACTTTAGAGATCGTTTGACCTTTTAAATGGCCCATTTTGGATGTGGTGACCAACTAGCTCCATAGCTAAGTTCTTAACGAAGGTCAATGTAAGTTTTTGGAAAAAAAGCATCGCAATTCTGGGTCACCATAAAATGTCATGGACTATAACACACGAAAATTGGCAAATATGGGGGTTTACCTGCTCTGGGGATCATTTGACCTTGTAAATGGCACTTTTTGGCCGTGGCGACCAACTGGCTCCATATCTGAGGTCTTAACGGAGGTCAACGTATGATTTTGGAAAAAATAACGTCGGAATTCCGGGTCACCATAAAATGTCGTGGAATATAGCATACGAAAATTGGCAAAATAGGGGGTTTACCTGCTCTGGGATTGTTTGATCTTTTAAATATGCCATTTTGGCCGTGGAGACCAATTGGCTCCATAGCTAAGGTCTTAACGGAGGTCCATGTATGTTTCTGGCAAAAATGATGTAAAAATTCTGAGTCACCATAAAATGTCATGGACTATAACACACAAAAGTTGGCAAAATGGCGGTTTACCTGCTCTGGGGCTAGTTTGATCTTGTAAATGGGAAGTTTTGGCCATGGCATCCAACTGGATCCATAGCTAAGGTCTTAACGGAGGTCCATGTAAGTTTTTGGCAAAAATGATGTCGGAATTCTAGGTCACCTTAAAATGTCGTGGACTATAGCACACTAAAATCGGCAAAATAGGGGATTTACCTGCTTTGGGACTCGTTTGGCCTTTGAAATGGGATGGTTTGGCTGTGGTGACCATCTGGCTCTATAGCTAAGGTCTTAACAGAGGTCCATCTAAGTTTCTGCCAAAAAAGACGTCAGAATTCCGAGCACCATAAAATGTCATGGACTATAGCACACAAAAATTTGTAAAATGGGGGTTTACCTTCTCTGGGGATCTTTTGATCTTGTAAATGGGCAGTTTGGCCGTGGCGACCAACTGGCTCCATATCTAAAGTCTTAACAAAGGTTCATGTAAGTTTATTGGCAAAAATGATGTCGGAATTCTGGGTCACCATAAAATGTCGTGGATTATAGCACACCAAAATCGGCAAAATGGGGGGTTTACCTACTTTAGAGATCGTTTGACCTTTTAAATGGACCATTTTGGATGTGGTGACCAACTAGCTCCATATCTAAGTTCTTAACGTAGGTCCATGTAAGTTTTTGGAAAAAAACCATCGGAATTCTGGGTCACCATAAAATGTCATGGACTATAGCACACGAAAATTGGCAAATAGGGGGTTTACCTGCTCTGGGGATCGTTTGACCTTGTAAATGGGACTTTTTGGCCGTGGCGACCAACTGGCTCTGTATCTGAGGTCTTAACGGAGGTCAATGTAAGGTTTTGGAAAAAATAACGTCGGAATTCCGGGTCACCATAAAATGTCGTGGAATATAGCACACGAAAATTGGCAAAATAGAGGGTTTACCTGCTCTGGGGATCGTTTGACCTTGTAGATGAGCCGTTTTAGCCGTGGAGACCAACTGGCTCCATAGCTAAGGTCTTAACGGAGGTCCATGTAAGTTTTTGGGAAAAATGACGTAAGAATTTTGAGTCACCATAAAATGTCATGGATTATAGCACACAAAAGTTGGCAAAATGGGGGTTTAACTTCTCTGGGCTCGTTTGATCTTGTAAATGGGCAGTTTTGGCCGTGGCAACCAACTGGCTCTATAGTTAAGGTCTTAACGGAGGTCCATGTAAGTTTTTGCCAAAAATGATGTCGGAATTCTAGGTCACCATAAAATGTCGTGGATAATAGCACAATAAAATCGGCAAAATAGGGGGTTTACCTACTTTGGAGATTGTTTCACCTTTTAAATGCACCATTTTGAATGTCGTGACCAACTAGCTCCATAGCTAAGGGTCTTAACGGAAGTCCACGTAAGCTTTTGAAAAAAATAACGTCAGAATTCTGGGTCACCATAAAATGTTGTTCAATATAGCACATTAAAATCGGCAAAACAAGGGTTTTACCTCTCTAGGAATCGTTTGACCTTGTAAATGTGCCGGTTTGGCCGTGGCGACCAACTGACTCCATAGCTAAGGTCTTAACAAAGGTCTGTGTAAGTTTTTGGCAAAAATGATGTTGGAATTCTGGGTCACCACAAAATGTCGTGGACTATAGCACACTAAAATCGGCAAAATGGGGAGTTTACCTACTTTGGAGATCGTTTGATCTATTAAATGTGCCATCTTGAATGTCGTGAACAACTAGATCAATAGCTAAGTCTTAACGGAGGTCCACGTAAGTTTTTGGAAAAAATAACGCCAGAATTCTGGGTCACCATAAAATGTCGTGGAATATAGCATATGAAAATCGGCAAAACAAGAGGTTTACCTGCTCTGGGATCGTTTGACCTTGTAAATGTACCATTTTGGCTGTGGAGACCAACTGGTTCCATAGCTAAGGTCTTAACGAAGGTCCACGTAAGTTTTTGTCAAAAATGACGTCGGAATTCCGGGTCACCATAAAATACTGTGGACAATAGCCCACGAAAATTTGTAAAATAGAGGGTTTACCTACTCTAGGGATCGTTTGTCCTTGAAAATGGGCCGTTTAGGCCGTGACGACCAATTGGCTCCATATCCAAGGTCTTAACGGAGGTCCGTGTAAATATTTGGCAAAAATGACGATGGAATTCTGGATCATCATAAAATGTTGTGGACTATAGCACACGAAAATTAGCAAAATAGGGGATTACCTGCTCTGGGGCTCGTTTGACCTTGTAAATAGGAAGTTTTAGCCGTGGCAACCAACTGGATTCATAGCTAAGGTCTTAACGAAGGTCCATGTACGTTTTTGGCAAAAAATGACATCGAAATACTGGGTCACCATAAAATGTCGTGGACTATAGCACACAAAAATCAGCAAAATTGGGGGTTTATTTCCCATGGGGATCGTTTGACCTGGTAAATGGGTTGTTTTGACCGTGGTGATCAACTGACTCCATAGATAAGGTCTTAGCGGAGGTCCATGTAAGTTTTTGGCAAAAATGACGTCGGAATTCAGGGTCATTATAAAATGTCATGGACTATAGCACATGAAAATTTGCAAATTGGGGGGTTTACCTGCTCTGGGGCTAGTTTGACCTTCTAAATGGGCCGTTCTGGCAGTGGGGACTAACTGGCTCCATAGCTAAGGTCTTCACGAAGGTCCATGAAAGGTTTTGGCAAAACTAACATCGGAATTCCGGGTCACCATAGCACACGAAAATTAGCAGATGGGGGGGTTTACCTGCTCTGGGTATCATTTGACCTTGTAAATGGGTCGTTTTGGCCGTGGCGAACAACTAGTTCCGTAGATAAGGTCATAACAAAGGTCCATGTATGTTTTTGGCAATAATGACATCGAAATTCTGGGTCTCCATAAAATGTCGTTGACTATAGCACATGAAAATCGGCAAAATAAGGGGTTTATCTGCACTGGGGTTTGTTTGACCTTGTAAATGGGCCATTTTGAGCGTGGGGACCAACTAGCTCAATTGCTAAGGTCTGAACGGAGGTCCATGTATGTTTTTGGCAAAAATAACGTCGAAATTCTGGGTGACCCTAAAATACCGTGGACTATAGCACACGAAAATCAGCAAAATGAGGGGTTTACCTACTCTGTAGCTCGTTTGACCTTGTAAATGGGCTGTTTTGGCCGTAGCAACCAACTGGCTCCATATCCAAGGTCTTAATGGAGGTCCATTGTCACGACCCGAGAGCACCCCCCCCCTAGTCGTAAAATGGTGTAGTTGACCCTAAAGGGGTCGCATACAAGCCCTTATAACATTCTTAACATAAGATAAATAAAAAATACGGAAGAATTTAAAACTTTTACAATCGAAGTCATTTTCTCATAAAAGCAAATGGAAGACTTTCTAGACTTTGTCTCAAACCATCTATTACAACTTTATAGAATATTCTACTAGGACACAACCCATACAATAGTTTTAACATGAATAATAAAGACATAAAGGTAAGTGGGTTTCGTCCTCGTAGCTATGAGGACTCACCAAATGGAATATAGCACACAAAAATTGGTAAAATAGAGGGTTTACCTACTCTGTGGATTGTTTGACCTTGTAAATGTTCCGTTTTGGCCTTGGAGACCAAATGGCTCCATAGCTAAGGTCTTAACGGAGGTCCATGTAAGTTTTTGGCAAAAATGACGTTAGAATTCTGGGTCACCATAAAATGACATGGACTATAACAGACAAAAATTGGCAAAATGGGGGTTTACCTGCTCTGGGCTTGTTTGATTTTGTAATAGGAAGGTTTGACCGTGGCAACCAACTGGTTCCATAGCTAAGGTCTTATCGGAGGTCCATGTAAGTTTTTGGATAAAATGATGTCGGAATTGTAGGTCACCAAGAAATGCTGCGGACTATAGCACACTAAAATTGGCAAAATGCACGATTTACCTGCTTTGGGGATCTTTGACCTTTTAAATGAGACATTTTGACTGTGGTGACCATCTGGCTCTATAGCTAAGGTCTTAACGGAGGTCCATCTAAGTTTTTGGCAAAAAAGACGTCAGAATTCCGGGCACCATAAAATGTCTTGGACTATAAGCACACAAAAATTGGTAAAATGGGGGTTTACTTGCTCCATAGCTAAGGTATTAACAAAAGTCCATGTAAATTTTTGGCAAAAATGATGTCGGAATTCTAGGTCACCATAAAATGTCGTGGTCTAGAGCACACTAAAATCGGCAAAAATGAGGGGTTTACCTACTTTGGAGATCATTTGACCTTTTAAATGGGCCATTTTGGATGTGGTGACCAACTAGCTCCATAGCTAAGTTCTTAACGGAGGTCCATGTAAGTTTTGGAAAAAAACCGTCGGAATTCCGGGTCACCATAAAATGTCATGGATTATAGCACACAAAAATTGGCAAATATTGGGTTTACCTGCCCTGGGGCTCGTTTGACCTTGTAAATGGGACTTTTTATCTGTGGCGACCAACTGGCTCCATATCTGAGGTCTTAACGAAGGTCAATGTAAGTTTTTGGAAAAAATAACGTCGGAATTCTGGGTCACCATAAAATGTCGTGGAATATAGCACACGAAAATTGGCAAAATAGTGTGTTTAGCTGCTCTGGGGATCGTTTAACCTTGTTAACGAGCCGTTTTGGCCGTGGAGACCAACTGACTCCATAGCTAAGGTCTTAACGGAGGTCCATGTAAGTTTTTGGTAAAAATGACGTCAGAATTCCTGGTCACCATAAAATGTCATGGACTATAGGACACAAAAATTGGCAAAATGGGGGTTTACCTGCTCTTGGGCTCGTTTGATCTTGTAAATGGGTAGTTTTGGTGGTGGAAACCAACTGGCTCCATAGATAAGGTCTTAACGGAGGTCCATGTAAGTTTTGGCAAAAATGATGTCGGAATTCTAGGTCACCATAAAATGTCGTGGACTATAGCACACTAAAATCGACAAAATGTGGGATTTACCTTCTTTGGGGATCGTTAGACCTTTTAAATGGGCCACTTTGGACATGGTGACCATCTGGTTCTATAGCTAAGGTCTTAACGGAGGTCCATGTAAGATTTTGGCAAAAATGAAGTCAAAATTCCGGGTCACCATAAAATGTCATGGACTATAGCACACCAAAATCAGCAAAATGGGGGGTTTACCTACTCTGGGGATTGATTGACCTTGTAAATGGGTCGTTTTGGCCGCTCAACTTAATGGTTTCATAGCTAAGGTTTTAACGAAGGTCCATGTAATTTTTTGGCAAAAATGACGTCGCAATTTCAGGTCACCCTAAAATGTCGTGGACTATAACACATTAAAATTGGCAAAATAAGGGGTTTACCTGCTCTAGGGAACGTTTGACCTTGTAAATTGGCCGTTTTGGCTGTGGCGACCAACGGCAAAATGGAGGATTTACTTGTACTGGGATTTGTTTGACTTTTTATATTGGCCATTTTGAGTGTGGTGACTAAATAGCTCCATAGCTAAGGTTTTAACGGAGGTCCATGTAAATTTTTGGATCAAAATACTTCGGAATTCCGGGCCAGCCTAAAATGTCGTGGACTATACTACACAAAATCGACAAAATGATGGGTTTACCTACTCTAGGGCTCGTTTGACCTTGTAAATGGGACACTTAGGCCGTGGCGACTAACTGGCTCCATATCCAAGGTCATAAGGGAGGTCCATGTATGTTTTTGGCACAAAATTACATTTGAATTTTGGGTCACCATAAAATGTTGTTGACTATAGCACACGAAAATTGGCAAAATATGAGGGGTTTACCTGCTCTGGGCTCGTTTGACCTTGTAAATGGGCCGTTTTGGCCATGGTGACCAACTGGCCTCATAACTAAGGTTTTAACGGAGGTCCCTGTAAGTTTTTAGCAAAAATAATGTCAGAATTCTGGTTCACCATAAAATGTCGTGGACTATAGCACACAAAAATTGGCAAAATAGGGGCTTACATGCTTTGGGGCTCGTTTGACCTTGTAAATGGGCTATTTTGGCCGTGGCGACCAACTAGCTCCATAGCTAAGGTCTTAACGGAATTCCATGTAAGTTTTTGGGAAAATGACATCGGAATTCTGGGTCACCATAAAATGTCGTTGCCTATAGCACACGAAAATTGGCAAAAATAGGAGGTTTACTTGTTCTGGGGATTGATTGACCTTTTAAATGGGCCGTTTTGGTTGTGGCAACCAACTGACTCCATAGTTAAGGTCTTAACGGAGGTCCATGTATGTTTTTGGCAAAAATGACGTCAGAATTTCGGGTCACCATAAAATGTAGTGGACTATAGCACACGAAAATAGGCAAAATAAGGGGTTTCCTTGCTTTGGGGTTCATTCGACCTTGTAAATGGGTCGTTTTGGCTGAGTCGACCAACTCACTCCATATCAATGGTCCTAACGGAGGTCCAAGTTGCTTTGGGGATCGTTTGACCTTTTAAATGGGCCGTTTTGGCCGTGGTGACCCTCTGGCTCTATAGCTAAGGTCTTAACAGAGGTCCATGTAAGATTTTGGAAAAAATGAATGAGAATTTTGGGTCACCATAAAATGTGATGGACTATAGCACAGAAAAATTGGCAAAATGGGGGGTTTACCTACTTTGTAGATCGTTTGACCTTTTAAATGGGCCATTTTGGATGTGGTGACCAACTAGCTCCATAACTAAGTTTTTAAAGGAGGTCCATGTAAGGTTTTAGAAAAAAAACCATCGGAATTCCAGGTCACTATAAAATGTAATGGACTATAGCACACGAAAATTGGCAAATAGGGGTTTTACCTGCTCTAGGACTCGTTTGACCTTGTAAATGGGACTTTTTGGCCGTGGCGACCAATTGGCTCCATATCTGAGGTCTTAACGGAGGTCCATGTAAGTTTTTGGGAAAAATAATATCGGAATTCTGAGTAACCCTAAAATGTCGTGGAATATAGCACACGAAAATTGGCAAAATAGGGGGTTTACCTGCTCTGGGGATCGTTTGACCTTGTAAATATGCCATTTTCGCCGTGAAGACCAACTGGCTCTATAGATAAGGTCTTAACGGAGGTCCATGTATGTTTCTGAAAAAAATGACGTAAGAATTCCGAGTCACCATAAAATGTCATGGACTATAGCACACAAAAGTTGGCAAAATGGGGGTTTACCTTCTCTGGGCTCGTTTGATCTTGTAAATGGGTAGTTTTGGCCGTGTCATACAACTGGCTCCATAGCTAAGGTATTAACGGAGGTCCATGTAACTTTATGGAAAAAATTATGTCGGAATTCTAGGTCACCATAAAATGTCTTGGACTATAGCACACTAAAATCGGCAAAATGGGTGGTTTACCTGCTTTGGAGATCGTTTGACCTTTTAAATGTGCCATTTTGAATGTCGTGACCAACTAGCTCCATAGATAAGGTGTTAACGGAGGACCATGTAAGTATTTGGAGAAAAATAGCGTCGTAATTCCGGGTCACCATAAAATGTCGTGGAATATAGCACACAAAAATTGGCTAAATAGGGGTTTACATGCTCTAGGGATCGTTTGACCTTGTAAATTTGTCGTTTTGGCCTTGGAGACCAACTAGCTCCATAACTAATGTCTTAATAGAGGTCCATGTAAGTTTTTGGCAAAAATGACGTCAGAATTCTGGGTCACCATAAAATGTCATGGACTATAGCACATAAAAATTGGCAAAATGGGGGTTTACCTGCTCTGGGCTCATTTGATCTTGTAAATGGGAAGTTTTGGCCGTGGCAACCAACTTGCTCCATAGCTAAGGTCTTAACGGAGGTCCATGTATGGTTTTGGCAAAAATGATGTCGGAATTCTAGGTCACCTTTAAATGTCGTGGACTATAGCACACTAAAATCGGCAAAATGGGGGATTTACCTGCTTTGCGGCTTATTTGACCTTTTAAATGGAATGTTTTGGCCGTGGTGACCATCTGGCTCTATAGCTAAGGTGTTAACGGAGGTCCATCTTAGTTTTTTGCAAAAATGACGTCAGAATTCCGGGAACCATAAAATAACATGGACTATAGCTCACAAAAATTGGTAAAATGGGGGTTTACCTTCTATAGGGCTTGTTTGATCTTGTAAATGGGCAATTTTGGCCGTGGCGACCAACTGGATCCATAGCTAAGGTCTTAACAAAAGTCCATGTAAGTTTTTGACAAAAATGATGTCGGACTTATGGGTCACTAGAAAATGTCGTGGATTATAGCACACCAAAATCGACAAAATAGGGCGTTTACTTACTTTGGAGATCGTTTGACCTTTTAAATGGGCCATTTTGGATGTGGTGACCAACTAGCTCCATAGCGAAGTTCTTAACGGAGGTCCATGTAAGTTTATGGAAAAAAACATCATAATTCCGGGTCACCATAAAATGTCAGACTATAGCACACAGAAATTGGCAAATATTGGGTTTACCTACTCTGGGGATCGTTTGACCTTGTAAATGGGACTTTTTGGCCGTGGCGACCATCTGGCTCTATAACTGAGGTCTTAACGGAGGTCAATGTAATGTTTTGGAAAATATAACGTCGGAATTCTGGGTCACCATAAAATGTCATGGAATATAGCACACAAAAATTGGCAAAGTATTGGGTTTACCTGCTCTGGGGATCGTTTGACCTTGAAAATGATCCGTTTTGGCCGTGGAGACCAACTGGCTCCATAGTTAAGGTCTTAACGGAGGTCCATGTAAGTTTTTGGGAAAAATGACGTAAGAATTCTGAGTCACCATAAAATGTCATGGACTATAGCACACAAAAGTTGGCAAAATGGGGGTTTACCTTCTCTGGGCTCGTTTGATCTTGTAAATGGGTAGTTTTGGCCGTGTCATACAACTGGCTCCATAGCTAAGGTATTAACGGAGGTCCATGTAACTTTATGGAAAAAATGATGTCGGAATTCTAGGTCACCATAAAATGTCTTGGACTATAGCACACTAAAATCGGCAAAATGGGGGGTTTACCTGCTTTGGAGATCGTTTGACCTTTTAAATGTGCGTGTTTGAATGTCGTGACCAACTAGCTCCATAACTAAGGTCTTAACGGAGGTCCATGTAAGTTTTTGGCAAAAATGATGTCAGAATTCTGGGCCACCATAAAATGTCATGGACTATAGCACACGAAAATTGGCAAAATGGGGGTTTACCTGCTCTTGGGCTCGTTTGACCTTGTAAATGGGCAGTTTTGGCCGTGGCGTCCAACTGGCTCCGTAGCTATGGTCTTAGCGGAGGTCCATGTAAGTTTTTGTCAAAAATGACGTCGGAATTCTGGGTCACCATAAAATGCCGTGGACAATAGCCCACGAAAATTTGTAAAATAGAGGGTTTTACTACTCTGGGGATCGTTTGACCTTGTAAATGGGCCATTTTGGCCGTGGGGACCAACAAGATCCATGGATAATGTCTTAACGAAGGTCCATGTATGTTTTTGGAAAAAATGACATCTGAATTCTAGGTCACCATAAAATATGGTGGATTATAGCACACAAAAATTTGTAAAATAGGGTTCGTTTGACCTTGTAAATTGGCCGTTTTGGCCGTGTCGACCAACTGGCTCTATAGCTAACCTCTTAACAGAGGTAGTTGAAAGTTTTTGGCAAAAATGACAACGGAATTATGGGTCACCATAAAATGCCGTGGACTATTAGCGCATAAAAATCGGCAAATGGGGGGTTTACCTGCTTTATGGCTCGTTTGACCTTGTAAATGGGTAGTTTTGGCTGTGGCGACAAACTAGCTCTATAACTAAGGTCTTAACGGAGGTCCATGTAACTTTTTGGCAAATATGATGTTGGAATTCTAGGTCACCATAAAATGTCGTGGACTATAGCACACTAAAATCAGCAAAATAGGGTATTTACCTACTTTAGGGGTCGTTTGACCTTTTAAATGGGCCGTTTTGCTTGTGGTGACCATCTGTCTCTATAGCTAAGTCTTAACGGAGGTCCGTGTAAGTTTATGGCAAAAATGATGACATAATTCTGGGTAACCATAAAATGTCATGGACTATAGCACACAAAAATTGGCAAAATGGGGGTTTACCTGCTCTAGGGATCGTTTGATCTTGTAAATGGGCAATTTTGGCATTGGCGACCAACTGGATCCATAACTAAGGTCTTAATGGAGGTCCATGTAAGTTTTTGGCAAAAAAATGATGTCGGAATTCTAGGTCACCTTAAAATGTCGTGGACGATAGTACACAAAAATGGTTAAAATGAGGGGTTTACTTGCTTTGGAGATCGTTTGACCTTTTAAATGTGCCATTTTGAATGTCGTGACCAACTAGCTCCATAGCTAAGGTCTTAACGGAGGTCCATGCAAGTTTTTGGAAAAAATAACGTCGGAATTCTAGGTCACCATAAAATGTCATGGAATATAGCTCACAAAAATTGGCAAAATAAGGGGTTCACCTGCTATGGGGATTGTTTGACCTTGTAAATGCAACGTTTTGGCTGTGGAGACCAACGGGCTCCATATCTAAGGTCTTAACGGAGGTCCATGTAAGGTTTTGGCAAAAATGACGTCAGAATTTTGGGTCACCATAAAATGTCATGAACTATAGCACACAAAATTGGCAAAATGGGGGTTTACCTGCTCTGGGCTCATTTGATCTTGTAAATGGGAAATTTTGGCTGTGGCAACCAACTGAGTCTATAGCTAAGGTCTTAACGGAGGTCCATGTAAGTTTTTGGCAAAAATGACGTCAGAATTCTGGATCACCATAAAATGTCAAGGACTATAGTAAACAAAAATTGGCAAAATAGGGGTTCCCTGCTCTGGGGATCGTGTGATCTTGTAAATGGGCAGTTTTGGCCGTGGTGACCAAACTGCTCCATAGCTAAGGTCTTAATGGAGGCCCATGTAAGTTTTTGGCAAAAATGCTGTCGGAATTCTGAGTCACCATAAAATGTCGTGGATTATAGCACACTAAAATCGGCAAAATGGGGTGTTTACCTGCTTTGGAGATTGTTTGACCTTTTAAATGTGCCATTTTGAATGTCGTGACCAACTAGATCCATAGCTAAGGTCTTAACGGAGGTCCATGTATGTTTTTGGAAACAAAATGTCAGAATTTTGGGTCACCATAAAATGTCGCGGAATATAGCACACGAAAATTGGAAAAATAAGGGGTTTACCTACTCTGGTATCGTTTTACCTTGAAAATGTATCGTTTTGACCGTGGAGACCAACTGGCTTCATAGCTAAGGTCTTAACGGTGGTCCATGTAAGTTTTTTTCAAAAGTGACATCAGAATTCCGGGCGACCATAAAATGTCATGGACAATAGCCCACGAAAATTGGTTAGATATGGGGGTTTACCTACTCTGGGGATCGTTTGACATTGTAAATGGGCCGTTTTGGCCATGTCGACCAACTAGCTCCATAGCTAACGTCTTAACGGAGGTCCGTGTAAATCTTCGGAAAAAATGACATAGGAATTCCGGGTTACCATAAAATGTCGTGGACTATAGCACACGAAAATCGGCAAAATATGGGGTTTACTTGCTCTGGGGCTCGTTTGACCATGTAAATAGGCCGTTTTGGCCGTGGCGACCCACTGGCTCCATAACTAAGGTCTTAACAGAGGTCCATGTAAGTTTTAGGCAAAAAAGATGTTTGAATTCTAGGTCATCGTAAAATGTCGTGGACTATAGCACACTAAAATCAGCAAAATGGGGGATTTACCTGCTTTAGGGCTCGTTTGACCTTTTAAATGGGCCGTTTTGACCGTGGTGACCATCTGGCTCTATAGCTAAGGTCTTAACGGAGGTCCATGTAAGTTTTTGGTAAAAATGACGTCAGTATTCCGGGTCACCATAAAATGTTGTGGACTATAGCACACAAATATTGGCAAAATAGGAGTTTACGTGCTCTGGAGCTCGTTTGATCTTGTAAATGGGCAACTTTGGCCGTGGCGACCAAGTGGCTCCATAGCTAAGGTCTTAACGGAGGTCCATGTAAGTTTTTGGTAAAAATGATGTCGGAATTTCGGTTCACCATAAAAAGTCGTGGACTATAGCACACAAAAATTGGTAAAATAGGGGGTTTACCTACTCTGGAGCTCGTTTCACCTTGTAAATGGGACGTCTTGGCCGTGTCGACCAACTGGCTCCATAGCTAACGTCTTAAGGGAGATCCATGTAATTTTTCGGCAATAATGACGTCAAAATTCCGGATCACCATAAAATGTCGTGGACTATAGCACACGAAAATTGGCAAAATGGGGGGTTTACCTGCTCTTGGGCTCGTTAGACCTTGTAAATGGGATTTATTGGCCGTGGAGACTAGCTCGCAACATATCTAAGGGCCTAACGGAGGTCCATGTAAGTTTTTGGCAAAAATAACGTCAGAATTCTGGGCCACCATAATATGCCGTGGACTATAGCACACGAAAATTGGCAAAATAGGGGTTTACCTGCTCTGGGGATCGTTTGACCTGGTAAATGGTCAAGTTTGGATGTGGCGACCAACTGGATCCATAGCTAAGGTCTTAACGGAGGTCCATGTAAGCTTTTGGCAAAAATGATATCGAAATTCTAGGTCACCATAAAATGTTGTGGACTATAGCACACATAAATCGACAAAATGGGGGGGTGTAGCTTCAATGGGGCTCATTTGACCTTTTAAATGGGCCGTTTTAGCCATGGGGACCAACAAGATCTATTGATAAGGTCTAAACGGAGGTCCATGTAAGTTTTTGGCAAAAATGATGTCAAAATTTTGGGTCACTATACAATGTCGTGGACTATAGCACACGAAAATCGGCAAAATAGAAGGGTTACAAGATCTGGGGCTCATTTGACCTTGTAAAAGGGCGGTTTTGGTTGTGGTGACAAACTATCTCCATATCTAAGTTGTTAACCGAGGTCCATGTATGTTTTTGTGAAAAATGATGTCAGAATTCTGATTCACCATAAAATGACGTGGACTATAGCACACGAAAATTTGTAAAATTGGGGGTTTACCTGCTCTGGGCTCGTTTGACCTTGTAAATGGGACTTTTCGGCTGTGGCGACCATCTGGCTTCATATCTAAGGTCTTAACGGAGCTCCATGTAAGTTTTTTGCAAAACTGACATCGAAATTATGGGTCACCATAAAATGTCGGGGACTATAGCACACGAAAATAAGTAAAATGAGGGGTTTACCTGCTCTGGGGCTCATTTGACTTTGTAAATGGGCCGGTTTGGCCGTGGCGACCTACTAGTTCCATAGCTAAGGTCCTAACGGAGTTCCATGTACGTTTTTGGCAATAATGACATCGGAATTTTGCGGCACCATTAAATGTCGTGGAGTATAGCACACAAAAATTGGTAAAATAGGCGGTTTAACTACTCTGGCGATCGTTTGACCTTGTAAATGGGCCGTTTTGGCCGTTTCGACCAACTGGCTCCATAGCTAACAACTTAACGGAGGTCGTTGAAAGTTTTTGGCAAAACTGACGACAAAATTCTGGGTCACCATAAAATGTCGTGGACTATAGCACTCGAAAATCGGCAAAATATGGTGTTTATCTGCCCTGGGGATCGTTTAACCTTGTAAATGGGCAGTTTTGGCTATGGCGACCAACTAGCTCCATAACTAAGGTCTTAACGGAGGTCCATGTAAGTTTTTGGGAAAAATGATGTCGGAATTCTAGGTCACCATAAAATGTCGTGGACTATAGCGCACTAAAATCGGCAAAATGGGGGGCTTACCTGCTTTGGAGATTGTTTGACCTTTTAAATGTGCCATTTTGAATGTCGTGACCAACTAGCTCCATAGCTAAGGTCTTAACGGAGGTCCATGTAAGTTTGTGGAAAAAATAACATCGAAATTCTGGGTCACCATAAAATGTCATGGAATATAGGACACGAAAATTGGCAAAATAGGAGGTTTACCTGCTCTACGGATCGTTTGACCTTGTAAATGTGCCGTTTTAGCCGTGGAGACCAACTGGATCCATAGCTAAGGTCTTAACGGAGGTCCATGTAAGTTTTTGGTAAAAATGACGTCAGAATTCCGGGTCACCATAAAAAATGTCATGGACTATGGCACACAAAAATGGCAAAATAGGGGTTTACCTGCAAGTTTTGAGTGTGACGACCAACTGGATCCATAGCTAAGGTATTAACGGAGGTCCATGAAAGTTTTTGGCAAAAATAACATCGGAATTCTTGGTCACCATAAAATGTCGTGCACTATAGCACATGAATATTGGCAAAATGGAGGGTTTACCTGCTCTGGGGATCGTTTGACCTTGTAAATGGGCAGTTTTGATCGTGGCGAACAACTGGTTCCATAGCTAAGGTCTTAATGGAAGTCCATTTATGCTTTTGGCAAAAATGACATCGAAATTTTGGGTCACCAATAAATGTCATGGACTATAGCACATGAAAATTTGCAAAATAGGGGGTTTATCTGCCCTGAGTTTCGTTTGACCTTCTAAATTGGCCGTTTTGGCCATGGCGACCAACTGGCTCCATAGCTAAGGACTTAATGGAGGTTCTTGTAAGTTTTTGGCAAAAAAGACGTCGGAATTCTTGGTCTCCATAAAATGTCGTGGATTATAGCACATAAAAATTGGTAAAATAGGGGGTTTACCTTTTTTGGGATTTGTTTGACCTTCTATATAGGTTGTTTTGAACGTGGCGAACAACTGGCTCCGTAGCTAAGGTTTTAACGGTTGTCCATTTAAGTTTTTGGAAAAAATTACATCATAATTCTAGGTCACCCTTAAATGTCGTGGACTATAGATCACGAAAATCGGCAAAATAAGGGGTTTACATTCACTGGGCCTCATTTGACTTTGTAAATGGGTCGTTTTGGCCGTGTCGACCAACTCACTCCATATCTATGGTCTTAACGGAGGTCCATGTACATTTTTGGCAAATGTGACGTTGGAATTCTGGGTCACCTTAAAATGATGTGGACTATAACACATGAAGATTGGCAAAATAGTGTGTTTAGCTGCTCTGGGGATCGTTAGACCATGTAAATGGGCCGTTTTCGCCGTGGAGAACAACTCACTCCATATCTATGGTCTTAACGGAGCTCCATGTAAGTTTTTGGCAAATGTGACGTTGGAATTCTAGGTCACCTTAAAATATTGTGGACTATAACACATGAAAATTGGCAAAATAGTGTGTTTAGTTGCTTTGGGCTCGGTTGACCTTGTAAATGGAACGTTTTGGCCATGGCAAACAACTGTTTCTATAGCTAGGGTCTTCACAGAGGTCCATAGAAGTTTTTGACAAAAATGACATCGGAATTCCGGGTCACCATAAAATGTCGTGGACTATAGCACATGAAAATCGGCAAAAATGGGGGACTTACTTGCTCTGGGCTCGTTTGACCTTGTAAATGGGCTGTTTTGATCATGACGACTAACTGGCTCCATAGCTAAGTTATTAACGGAGGTCCATGTAAGTTTGTGGCAAAAATGACGCTGGAAATCCAGATCACCATAAAATGTCGTGGACTATAGAACATGAAAATTGGCAAAATAGGGGGTTTACCTGCTCTGGGGATCGTTTGACCTTCTAAATGGGCCGTTCTAGCTGTGGGGAACAACTGGATCCGTAGCTAAGGTCTTAACGGAGGTCCATGTAACTATTTGGAAAAAATAACATCGGAATTCCGGGTCACCACAAAATGTTGTGGACTATAGCACGTTAATATTGACAAAATGTAGAGTTTACTTGCTCTGGGGCTCGTTTGACCTTCTAAATGGGTCGTTCTAGCCGTGGGGACCAACTGGCTCTTTAGTTAAAGTCTTAACGGAGGTCCATGTAGGTTTTTGACAAAAATAACATCAGAATTCCGGGTCACCATAAAATGTCGTGGACTATAGCACATGAAAATCGGCAAAAATGGGGGACTTACTTGCTCTGGGCTCGTTTGACCTTGTAAATGGGCTGTTTTGATCGTGACGACTAACTGGCTCCATAGCTAAGTTATTAACGGAGGTCCATGTAAGTTTGTGGCAAAAATAACGCTGGAAATCCAGATCACCATAAAATGTCGTGGACTATAGAACATGAAAATTGGCAAAATAGGGGGTTTACCTGCTCTGGGGATCGTTTGACCTTCTAAATGGGCCGTTCTAGCTGTGGGGAACAACTGGATCCGTAGCTAAGGTCTTAACGGAGGTCCATGTAACTATTTGGAAAAACTAACATCGGAGTTCCGGGTCACCATAAAATGTTGTGGACTATAGCACGTTAATATTGACAAAATGTAGAGTTTACTTGCTCTGGGGCTCGTTTGACCTTCTAAATGGGTCGTTCTAGCCGTGGGGACCAACTGGCTCTTTAGCTAAGGTCTTAACGGAGGTCCATGTAGGTTTTTGACAAAAATAACATCGGAATTCTGGGTCACCAAAAAATGTCGTGGACTATAGCACACGAATATTGACAAATGTGGGGTTTACTTGCTCTGGGGATCGTTTGACCTTGTAAATGGGACTTTTTGGCCGTGGAGAACAACTGGTTCCATAACTAAGGTCTTAACGGAGGTCCATGTAAGTTTTTGGAAAAAATAACGTCAAAGTTTTGGGTCACCATAAAATGTCGTGGACTATAGTACATGAAATTTTGCAAAATAGGGGTTTACCTACCCTGGGGTTCATTTGACCTTTTAAATGGGCCGTTTTGGCCGTGGTGACCAACTGGCTCCATAGCTAAGGTCTAAATGGAGGTCCGTGTAAGTTTTTGGCAAAAATGATGTCGGAATTCTGGTTCACCATAAAAAGTCGTGGACTATAGCACATAAAAATCAGCAAAATGGGGGGTTTACCTGCATTAGGATTTTTTTGACCTTCTATATGGGTCATTTTGAGCGTGGTGATCAACTAGCTCTATAGCTAAAGTTTTAATGGAGGTCCATGTAAGTTTTTGGAAAAAATTACATCAGAATTCCGGGTCACCCTTAAATTTCATGGACTATAGATTACGAAAATCAGTAAAATAAGGGGTTTACATGCTCTGGGGCTCATTTGACCTTGTAAATGGGTCGTTTTGGCCGTGTCGACCAACTCACTCCATATCTATGTACTTAACGAAGGTCCATGTATATTTATCGCAAATGTGACGTTGGGATTCTGGGTCACCTTAAAATGTTGTGGACTATAACACACGAAAATTGGCAAGATAGTGTGTTTACCTGCTTTGGGGATCGTTTGTCTTTGTAATTGGGCCGTTTTGGCCATGGCGAACAACTCACTCTATATCTATGGTCTTAACGGAGATCCATGTATGTTTTTGGAAAATGTGACGTAGGAATTTTGGGTCACCTTAAAATATTATGGACTATAACACACAAAAATTGGCAAAATAGTGTGTTTAGCTGCTCTGGGCTCGTTTGACCTTGTAAATGGGCCGTTTTGAGCGTGACGACCAACTGGCTCCACATCTAAGGTCTTAATGGAGGTCAGTGTAAGTTTTTGGCAAAAATGACGTCGGAAATCAGGATCACCATAAAATGTCGTGGACAATAGCACATGAAAATTGGCAAAATAGGGGTTTACCTACTCTGGGGCTCGTTTGACCTTCTAAATGGCCAGTTTTAAGCATGAGGACCAACTGTCTCCATAGCTAAGGTTTTAACGGAGGTCGATGTATATTTTTGGCAAAAATAACATCGGAATTCTAGGTCAGCATAAAATGTCGTGGATTATAGCACATGAATATTGGCAAAATAGGGGGTTTTCCTGCTCTGAGTTCGTTTGACCTTCTAAATGGGCCGTTCTAGCCGTGGGGACCAACTAGCTCCGTAACTAAGCTCATAACGAAGGTCCATGTAAGTTTTTGGAAAAAATAACATCGGAATTTCGGGTCACAATAAAATGTCGTGGACTATAGCACACGAATATTGGCAAAATGGGGGGTTTACCTGATCTGGGGCTCGTTTGACCTTGTAAATGAGAAGTTTTGGCCGTGGCGAACAACTGGTTCCATAGCTAAGGTCTTAACGGAGGTCCATCTATGTTATTGGCAAAAATGATGTCAGAAATTTTGGGTCACCATAAAAGGTCGTGGACAATAGCACATGAAAATTGGCAAAATAGAGGGTTTACCTGCCTTGGAGTTTGTTTGACCTTTTAAATGGGTAGTTTTGGCCGTGGCGAACAACTGGTTCCATTGCTAAGGTCTTAACGGAGGTCCGTGTAAGTTTTTGGCAAAAATGACATCGGAATTCTGGGTCACCATAAAATGTCATGGACTATAGCACACGAACATCGGCAAAAATAGGGGGTTTACTTTCTTTGGGAACGTTTGACCTTGTAAATGGGCCGTTTTGAGCATAACGACCAACTGACTCCATAACTAAGGTATTAACAGAGGTCCATGTAAGTTTTTGGCAAAAATGACGTCGGAAATCTGAATCACCATAAAATGTCGTGGACTATTGCACATGAAAATTGGCAAATAAGGGGTTTACTTGTTCTGGGGCTCGTTTGACCTTCTAAATGGGTCGTTCTAGCCGTGGTGACCAACTGGTTCCGTAGCTAAGGTCTTACCGGAGGTCCATGTAAGTTTTTGGCAAAAATAACATCAGAATTTTGGGTCACCATAAAATGTCGTGGACTATAACACATGAATATTGGCAAAATGGGGGCTTTACCTACTCTGGTGCTTGTTTGACCTTGTAAATGGGCTGTTTTGGCCATGGCGAACAATTGGTTCCATAGATAAGGTCTTAATGGAGGTCCATGTATGCTTTTGGCAAAAATAACATCGGAATTTTGGGTCACCATAAAATGTCGTGGACTATAACACTTGAAAATTGGCAAAATAGGGGTTTATTGCCCTGGGGTTCGTTTGACCTTTTAAATGGGCCGTTTTGGCTGTGGCCACCAACTGGCTCCATAACTAAGGTCTTAATGGAGGTCTGTGTATGTTTTTGGTAAAAATGACGTCGGAATTCTTGGTCCCCATAAAATGCCGTGGACTGTAGCACATAAAAATCGGCAAAATGGGGGGTTTACCTTTATTGGGATTTGTTTGACCTTATATATGGGTCGTTCTGAGTGTGGAGACCAACTAGCTCCATATATAAGGTTTTAACGGAGGGCCATGTAAGTTTTTGGAAAAAATTACATTGGAATTCTAGGTCACCCTTAAATGTCGTGGACTATAGATCACGAAAATTGGCAAAATTAGGGGTTTACCTTCTCTGGGGATCATTTGACCTTGTAAATGGGTCAGTTTGACCATGTCGACCAACTCACTCCATATCTATGGTCTTAACGGAGGTCTATGTACTATTTTGGTAAATGTGACCTTGGAATTCTGGGTCACCTTAAAATGTTGTGGACTATAACACACTAAAATTGGCAAAATAGTGTGTTTAACTGCTCTGGGGATTGTTTGACCTTGTAAATGGGTCGTTTTAGCCGTGGCGAACAACTGGTTCCATAGCTAGGGTCTTAGCGGAGGTCCATGTAAGTTTTTGGCAAAAATGACATCGAAATTCTCAGTCACCATAAAATGTCGTGGAATATAGCACACGAAAATCGGCAAAAATGGGAGGTTTACTTGCTCTAAGCTCGTTTGACCTTGTAAATGGGTCGTTTTGAGCGTGACGACCAACTGGCTCCATAGCTAAGGAATTAACGGAGGTCCATGTGATTTTTTGCAAAAATGACGTCGGATATCCGGATCACCATAAAATGTCGTGGACTATAGCACATGAAAATTGGCAAAATAGGGGGTTTACCTGCTCTGGGATCGTTTGACCTTCTAAATGGGACATTTTGAGCATGACGACCAACTGGATCCATAGGTAAGGTCTTAACAGAGGTCGATGTAAGTTTTTTGCAAAAATAACATCGGAATTCTGCGTCACCATAAAATGTTGTGGACTATAGCACATGAATATTGTCAAAATGGGGGGTTTACTTGCTCTAGGGCTCGTTTGACCTTCTAAATGGGCCGTTCTCGCCGTGGGGACCAACTAGCTCCGTAGCTAAGGTCTTAACGGAGGTGTATGTAAGTTTTTAGAAAAAATAACATCAAAATTTTGGGTCACTATAAAATGTCGTGGACTATAGCACACAAATATTGTCAAAATGGGGGGGGGGGGTTTACCTGCTCTGGGGTTCGTTTGACCTTATAAATGGGAAGTTTTGGCCGTGGCGAACAACTGGTTCCATAGCTAAGGTTTTCACGGAGGTCCATGTAAGTTTTTGGGAAAAATGACATCGAAATTTTAGGTCACCATAAAAGGTCGTGGACAATAGCACATGAAAATTAGTAAAATAGGGGGTTTACCTTCCCTGGGGTTTGTTTGACCTTTTAAATGGGTAGTTTTGGCCGTGGAAAACAACTGGTTTCGTAGTTAAGGTCTTAACAGAGGTCCATGTAATTTTATGGCAAAATTGACATCGGAATTCCGGGTCACCATAAAAGGTCGTGGACTATAATAGCACACAAAAATTGGCAAAAATGGGTGCTTTACTTGCTCTCGGCTCGTTTGACCTTGTAAATGGGCCATTTTGAGTGTGACGACCAACTGGCTCCGTAGATAAGGTATTAACAGAGGTCCATGTAAGTTTTTGGCAAAAATGACATCGGAAATCTGGATCACCATAAAATGTCGTGGACTATAGCACATGAAAATTGGTAAAATAGGGTTTTACCTGCTCTGGGTCTTGTTTGACCTTCTAAATGGGTCGTTCTAGCCGTGGGGTCCAACTGGTTCCATAGCTAAGGTCTTAATAGAGGTTCATGTAAGATTTTGGCAAAAATAACATCAGAATTCCGGGTCACCATAAAATGTCGTGGACTATAGCACACGAATATTGGCAAAATGGGGGGTTTACCTGCTCTGGGGCTCTTTTGACCTTGTAAATGGGCCGTTTTGGTCGTGGCGAGCAATTGGTTCCATAGCTGAGGTCTTAACGGAGGTCCATGTAGGTTTTTTGAAAAAATGACGTCAGAATTTTGGGTCTCCATAAAATGTCGTGGACTATAGCACATGAAAATTGGCAAAATAGGGGTTTACCTTCCCTGGGGTTCGTTTGACTTTTTAAATAGGCCGTTTTCGCCGTGGCGACCACTTGTCTCTATAGCTAAGGTCTTAATGGGGGTTCGTGTATGTTTTTGGCTAAAATGACGTCAAAATTCTTGGTCTCCATAAAATGTCGTGGACTATAAGCACATAAAAACTGGCAAAATGGGGGGTTTACCTGCATTGGGATTTGTTTGACCTTCTATATGGGCCGTTTTGAGCGTGGCGACCAACTACCTCCATAGCTAAGGTTTTAACGGAGGTCCATGTAAGTTTTTGGAAAAAATTACATCGGAATTCCGGGTCACCCTAAAATGTCGTGGACTATAGATCTCGAAAATCGGCAAAATAAGGGGTTTACCTGCTCTGGGATCATTTGACCTTGTAAATGGGGCGTTTTGGCCATGGCGAACAACTGGTTCCATAGCTAAGGTCTTAACGGAGGTCCATGTAAGTTTTTGGCAAAAATGACATCAGAATTTTTGGGTCACCATAAAATGTCGTGGACTATAGCATATGAAAATTTGCAAAATAGGGGGTTTACCTGCCCTGGGGTTTGTTTGACCTTTTAAAAGGACCGTTTTGGCCGTGGCGACCAACTGGCTCCATAGCTAAGGTCTTAATAGAGGTCCGTGTAAGTTTTTGGTAAATATGACATCGTAATTCTTGGTCTCCATAAAATACCGTGGACTGCACATTAAAATCGGCAAAATGGGGGGTTTACCTTTATTGGGATTTGTTTGACCTTCTATATGGGCCGTTTTGAGTGTGGCGACCAACTAGCTTCATAGCTAAGGTTTTAACGGAGGTCCATGTAAGTTTTTGGCAAAAATGATGTTGGAATTATGATTCACCATAAAAAGCCGTGGATTATAGCACACGAAAATTGGTAAAATAGGGGTTTTACCTATTCTGGAGCTTGTTTCAGCTTGTAAATGGGCCGTTTTGGCCATGTCGACCAACTATCTCCATAGCTAACTTCTTAAGGGAGGTTTGTGTAAGTATTTGGCAAAAATGACGTCGGAATTTTGGGTCACCATAAAATGTCGTGGACTATAGCACACGAAAATCGGGAAAATGGGGGGTTTACCTGCTCTGGTCTCGTTTGACCTTGTAAATGGGAATTATTGGCCGTGGCGACCAACTAGATACATATCTATGGGCTTAACGGAGGTCCATGTAAGTTTTTGACAAAAATGACGTAAGAATTCTGGGCCACCATAAAATGTCATGGACTATAGCACACGAAAATTGACAAAATGGGGGTTTACCTGCTCTGGGGCCCATTTGACCTTGGAAATGGGCCGTTTTGGCCGGGGCGACCAACTGGCTCCATAGTTAAGGTCTTAACGGAGGTCCATGTAAGTTTTTGGCAAATATTATAACGGAATTCCGGGTCACCATAAAATTTTGAGGATTATAGCACCCAAAAATTGGCAAAATGGGGGGTTTACCTTCAATAGGGCTCGTTTGACCTTGTAAATGGGCTGCTTTGGCCATGGGGACCAACAAGATCCATAGATAAGGTCTTAACGGAGGTCCATGTAAGTTTTTGGCAAAAATGATGTCGAAATTCCGGGTCACCATAAAATGTCGTGGACTATAACAAACGAAAATTGGCAAAATAGGGGGTTTACTAGCTCTGGGCTAATTTGAACTTGTAAATGGGCCGTTTTGGCTGTGGCGACAAACTATTTCCATAGCTAAGGTCTTAATGGAGGTCCATGTAAGTTTTTGTCAAAAGTGACGTCAGAATTCTGGGTCACCATAAAATGTCATGGACTAGCACACAAAAATTGGCAAAATTGGGGTTTACGTGCTCTGGGGATCGTTTGATCTTGTAAATGTGCATATTTGGCCTTCGCGACCAACTGGATCCATAGCTAAGGTCTTAACGGAGGTCTATGTATGTTTTTGGGAAAAATGATGTCGGAATTCTAGGTCACCATAAAATGTCGTGGACTATAGCGCACTAAAATCGGCAAAATGAGGGGTTTATCAGCTTTGTAGATTGTTTGACCTTTTAAATGTGCCATTTTGAATGTCGTGACCAACTAGCTCCATAGCTAAAGTCTTAATGGAGGTCCATGTAAGTTTGAGGAAAAAATAACGTCAAAATTCCGGGTCACCATAAAATGTCAGGGAATATAGGACACGAAAATTGGCAAAATAGGGGGTTTACCTGCTCTGGGGATCGTTTGACCTTGTAAATTTTCCGTTTTAGCCGTGGAGACCAACTGGATCCATAGCTAAGGTCTTAACGGAGGTCCATGTAAGTTTTTGGTAAAAATGACGTCAGAATTCTGGGTCACCATAAAATGTCATGGACTATGGCACACAAAAAATGGCAAAATAGGGGTTTACCTGCTCTGGGGCTCGTTTGATCTTGTAAATGGGCAGTTATGGCTATGGCGACTAGGTGGCTCCATAGCTAAGGTCTTAACGAAGGTCCATGTAAGTTTTTGGAGAAAATTATGTCGGAATTCCGGTTCACCATAAAAAGCGGTGGACTACAGCACACGAAAATTGGTAAAATAGGGGGTTTATCTACTCTGGAGCTCGTTTAAACTTGTAAATAGGCCTTTTTGGCCGTGTCGACCAACTGGCTACATAGCTAACGTCTTAAGGGAGGTCCATGTAATTTTTTTGCAAAAATGACGTCGGAATTTCGGGTCACCATAAAATGTCATGGACTATAGCACACAAAAATTGGGAAAATGGGGGGCTTACCTGCTCTGGGGCTCGTTAGATCTTGTCAATGGGAATTATTGGCCGTGGCAACCAACACACTACATATCTAAGGTCTTAACGGAGGTCCATGTAAGTGTTTGGCGAAAATAACGTCAGAACTCTGGGTCACCATAAAATTTAGTGGACTATAGCACACGAAAATTGGCAAAATGGGGGTTTACCTGTTCTGGGGCTCGTTTGACCTTGTAAATGGGTAGTTTTAGCCGTTGCGACAAATTGGATCCATAGCTAAGGTCTTAAAAGAGGTCCATGTAAGTTTTTGGCAAAAATGATATCGGAATTCTGAGTCACCACAAAATGTCGTGGACTATAGCACACAAAAATTGGCAAAATGGAGGGTTTACCTTCAATGGGGCTCGTTTGACCTTTTAAATGAGAATTATTGGTCGTGGTTACCAACAAGATCAATAGATAAGGTCTAAATGGAGGTCCATGTATGTTTTTGGCAAAAATGACATCAAAATTCTGGGTCACCATAAAGTGTCGTGGACTATAGCACACGAAAATCAGCAAAATTGGGGGTTTACCAGCTTTGGGGCTCATTTGACCTTGTAAATGGGTTGTTTTGGCTGTGGCTTCAAACTATCTCCATAGCTAAGGTCTTAACGGAGGTCCTTGTAACTTTTTGTCAAAAGTGATGTCAGAATTCTGGGGCACCATAAAATGTCGTGGACTATAGCACACAAAAATTGGCAAAATAGGAGTTTACCTGCTCTGGGAATCGTTTGACCTTGTAAATGGGACGTTTTGGACGTGTCGACCAACTGGCTCCATAGCTAACATCTTAAGGGAGGTCCGTGTAATTTTTTGGCAAAAATGACGTCGGAATTCCGGGTCACCATAAAATGTCGTGGACAATAGCCCACGAAAATTGGTAAAATAGGGGGTTCACCTACTCTGGGGATCGTTTGACCTTGTAAATGGGCCGTTTTGGCCGTGTCGACCAACTAGCTCCATAGCGAACGTATTAACGGAGGTCCGTGTAAATTTTTGGTTAAAATGAAGTCGGAATTTCGGGTCACCATAAAATGTCGTGGACTATAGCACACGAAAATCAGCAAAATATGGGGTTTACTTGCTCTTGGGTTCGCTTGACCTTGTAAATAGGCTGTTTTGTCCGTGGCGACCCACTGTCTCCATAACTAAGGTCTTAACAGAGGTTCATGTTAGTTTTTGGCAAAAATGATATCGAAATTCTAGGTCACCGTAAAATGTCGTGGACTATGGCACACAAAAATTGGAAAAATGGGGGATTTACCTACTTTAGAGCTCGTTTGACCTTTCAAATAGGGGTTTAATGGAGGTCCATGTAAGTTTTTAGCAAAAATGATATCGGAATTCCGAGTCACCATAAAATGCCGTGGGCTACAGCACACAAAAATTGGCAAAATGGAGA